>MDKH01129864.1:0-48403 GCA_005239495.1 Nicotiana undulata
TTCTTATACTTGATGTACTTTCTCATATGATTTATTGCTCAACATGTATTTTATTTTATTATGAACTGGACCTTAGTGAGTATGTATTCTACCTCTCGTCACCACTCTTTACGAGTTTAGACGGGATACCCACTTGGTACATATGTGATTATATGTACTTATGTTGCACTTTCTTTCTTTTTCTGCACTTGACTGTGCAGGTATTGAGACTGGTTCGTCTGTTCGTCCGTCAGCTGATAGGTACTGATCCCGGCGTCGCTCCACCCGGTGAGCTGTCTTCTTGGCATTTTCCTGACAGTACCTCTGGAGCCTTCTAGTTTCATTTTGCTCAGTCTTTTGTTCCATACTGCGGCTTGGATATTTTGTATATGTATTTCTGTTGTTGTATCTATGTAGCCGCCCGTTGACACTATGACACTAGTCCTGGCACACGCTTGTTGTAGTTATCGGGGTTGTATATGTATTGGGCCTAGTTGGGGTTCAGCTTGTTTCTACGGCCTTACCTCATATTGTTATTGTATTCTGCATTTTTATTGTTATTATTGTTCGTTGGCTTGCCTAACCTCGCCGTTAGGCGCCATCACGACCTGGACCGGTTTTGGGTCGTGACAATGACTCTCCAGCACTTGAACCACCATATTGGCCATTTCCCCACTAGTGATGTTGTTTGGCACGTATGCTTTATTTTGTACTTTCATCAAAGCATTTTTGTGTGTCTCTAAATTTTGCAGCAATGAAAGAATGGATATCTAAGCTAGGGTTTTTTTCAGCTGGTCAATGACGGAGTATTCTTTGGCATGCACCCTCCTCCAAAGGTTGTCTGGGACTGTCTCAATGATGGGTGTCCTGTTGGAAGCCTGTTTGCTGGATTCTGCCAAGTGTTCAGGTGTATAGACCCTGCCGGTCCTTGTCATTCCCTGTGTAGCAGTAGCTTCTTCGATCTTGACCTTGCCTTTCCTTCTTGCCTCAGATACATAATCCTACGGTACGACATTGGTGTAGAAAGGTGGTGTGGTTGACACCGCCACTGTGATTGGTGCAGCTATCTTTACTTTGAACGGAACATGTGCCTTAGCAGGTGGCATAACCGCAACCTCAAATGGTGCAGACACCTTTGCAGGTGGTGTTGCTTCAAAGTCAAAAGGTACTGACATAGCTACCTTAGCATCTCCAGATGGCTGCATCTGGATTATGATAGGATTGAGGGTGACTGCTGGCTTCTTTGGGTCACCACCTTCTATGATCAAACCAATCGACCCCTCCGGGTCCCAATCTTCTTCTATTTCGATCATGTGGATGCCTCCACCCTTATGGTCTGGGAGTGGATTGTTGCGGACATTGGGGGTGGACTCATTTGCTACAATGATCTTGTTGTCGATCACGGACTGTATCTTATCCTTCGGGGAGCGACATTCATCAATTGTGTGTCCCTTCATGCCTGAGTGGTATGCACAAGACTTATTTGGGTTAACTCACTGGGAAGGATTATCGGGGGTTATGGCAGGGATGGGTTTGACATAACTAGCAGCCTTCAGTTTCTCATACAACTGATCGATAGGTTCAGCAATGGCGTCGTATTGTTTAGGAGGTCTGCGGTCAAAATTCGGTCGAGGTCTAGGGATTTTTTGGCGAGCAGGGGGTGACTGATAGTGGGATGGCTTAGAATTATAAGCATGGTAAACAGGAGCGGGATGGGAATATTTGGGAGACTCCAGCTGATAGGTGGGTGGTGCCTGATGTGTTGGCGGAGGTGTTGATTGGTATGTAGGCGAGGGTGCTTGGTATGAATGTGCTAGCTGCTATGTGAGTGGAGGTGTTTGGTAGGTTTGATATCTTAGTGGGGATTTGGTTCTCTGTGCAACCATCACGGCTCCCACATCCCTCTTCTTGGACACTCCACCAGACTGTAAAGCCTTATTTGTAGCTTGTAAGGCTTCAAAGTGGGTGACCATACCACTTTTGATTCCTTCCTCAATTCTCTCACCCAATTTGCTAATATCAAAGAATTTACGATTCTCGATCACCATTAATCACTCATAATATTGTGGATCTTGAGCTCGGACAAAAAATTTATTCATTTGTTCCTCGTCTAAGGCGGGCCTGACTTAGCAGCTTTAGATCTCCAGCGAGTAGAATACTCGCGAAAAGTTTCCATGGGCTTCTTCTTCAAATTCTGAATGTAGAACACATCTAGTGCATTCTCTGTATAAAACCTGAACCTATCCACGAAGTCGGACGCCATGCTTACTTAATTTGACCATTTCCTAGGATCTTGGCTGATGTACCAAGACAGAGCATCTCTTGTTAAGCTCCTCATGAACAGCTTCGTGCAGATCTTTTCATCTTTCCCTACTCCAACCAGCTTATCACAGTAGGTCCTCAAATGGACTCTCGGATCACCTGTACCATCGAACATTTTGAACTTTGGAGGTTTGTACCCCTCGGGCAGTGCGACATCGGGCTGTATGCAGAGGTCTTCATAGTTCAGCCCCTCAACTCCTTTGCTTCCCTCAATGCCTTGAACTCGGCTAGTCAGCTTCTGAAGTTCCTCAGCCAAATTCCTGATGAGCATATCCTTTTCACTAGACTCAGGTGCATATGAGATGGTTTGGGTGGAGTGTGGAACTCCACGTAGATGGGGTTGTTGTGATGGCCTGGTGCCTGGGCGTAAAGGTGATCGCTTGTGGAGTTTTGTGGCAGTAGGATAAGTAGTGAATATTTTTTGGGGTGTGGCATGCATTGCATTGTGCTGGAAGAGTTTGATTCTTTGGTGGAGTGACGTGGTGGTGAATTGTGGGATGATTTTGCTTGTTCGGGGTGTTCTGAGGAGGTGGGGGTTTTTGGGTGTCGGGGTAGTTGACTTCTGGGACGCTGAGTGTGAATGATAGGTTTCCCGAATTTCGTACTTGATCAAGCTCTTCCTGGAACCTCAACAACTTCTGTTCGAGTTGCGACATAGTCTCATTTTGAACCCGATACCCTGGCCGTCAGTGGCTTCTACCCGTTCAACTTTGTTTTCTTTCCTGATACTCCATTTTTCCTTTGCCCTTACTTTTGCCTTTGAGGGGACTAGGAGGAGGAGAGGGTGGAGGTCCCTTAGATCTTGTGAGGTATGATGATGATGCCAGAGTGTACGAACCAACTTTTAGGGAGGGGAATAATAAAAGAAAGAAAAAAAAAAAAAAAAAAAGTAGCCAAGTCAGTAAGGATTATCATCGAACAGGTTCCCAGCTCGCGAAGTCCTAGCAGTAGATATGCTCTAGCTAGATGTCCACCTTCGTTCCCTTCATTCTTTTGGAAGACTTCAACCCTCTAGATGAACTTCCCTTCCAGTTCGACTATGCCTCGTTCCAAGTATCCCAACTTTCTATTGGCACTGACGGCCATGTCTTTCCATTCTTCAATCAATTTCATGTTGGTCTCATGTATCCCGCGGTATTCATTCTTGCATTCATGGTTCCCTTGCGTAGTTGATTATACTTGACTTGAGCTTCAGCCTTTTCATCTATGATCCTGTGACCTCGGGTGAACCCTAGCCTGCCTAGACCATCCTTGTTGTCTTCTAGCAACCCTGAGTAGAAAGGTGTACAGCCTGCGTGGTATCTGTCTGGTTCAATCATGTCATTCTCCATTATGATCTTACAGTGGCACATGTGTTGGGCTTGGCAGTTGTGAGGAGTATCATCATCCTGAAAGTCGTCTCGGAAATGGCTCATCTTATCGACCCTTGGTATGATTTGCTTTCTGCTTGCTTGTCTCATAACTCGGAGAGGGACGTAAGGATATGTTCCTCTTAGACCAATTAGTATCAAGAATGGTGCATCCCTGGACCGGACAATGAATTCTTCTATTGGAAACCACTGGGACATCCACTGAACTTGCTCATCGGTCAGGTTATCGAAGAACTCTACCCATTCTTTGGCATTCTCAGGCTGAGCAAACCTGTCAGGAATATAAGTCATTCGCTTTGGGTGATGGAAAGCGATGTGGTCATTCCATGCCCTTCGCGGAAACTCTTACCGGTACTGGCCCTTTTGAAGATGTTCTAAATGCCAGAGTTGTAGTAATAGGTTGCAGCCTTCGAAGTGCTTAGCTCCTCTTTGACACTTTTCTAAGGCTCGATAGATGTCTTAGATGATCATAGGAACGATGCTGAAAGTCTGCCCACCAATTCCCTCAATTAGGGTCTTGGTTACCATAGCCAGCCTAGTGTGGATTCTCTCTTTCTTTGTCGAAATACGATCAGACCCAGGAAGCTAACCATGAAGACGAACACCCTACGGTGAATGTGTCCCAAGGATGTGATAGCGAATTCGTCATGAAAGGTACGATATGATTTGATGTGGTCGTACCTTTCATACACGTCAAAAGGGATGTACGACTCCTTCAGACACCCCAACTCTGCGTTCTTCTTTAGACCTATATTTTCAAGAAACCCTTGCCTGTGCAGTTTTCAAGCATTAGCAATCCAGGAGTTTCCCAAACTAATCCTGCTAGTCCTTCTGTTTCCTCTAGCAACGGTGTTATTTCAATTTCCCCAAAACGGTAAACGACCCTTTCGCTATCCCAGAATAAAGTGGTCGCCTCTATCATCATGTTGTTGGGTTGGATGTTTAGGAGGGACGGTAGATTACCCAAGTTTTTCTTGACGAGCGTCTTATCACAAGAATGCAGGTCCTCCACCAGTTTAGAAGCTTTGGGTGGATGTTGGTAACCATGCCGAATCTGGGGACCTCGTGCCTCATATTTCTGCAAGGTAAATAGGATTTGGCCCTTACCCCACCAGACTCGACTATTTAACATCTATGATTAGCATACAAGCATTTAGTTTTCCAAATAAATGCATAGAATGTGATGACGTCCATTACGATTTATTAAAACCCGGTGGACTTTGGACAAGGTTGTCTTAAAGGCTATTGTGCGAACGACACGTTAGCCTGGCTAGGTTTGACCATGATGCATGCAACAGCATAACGGAGTAAGGTTTTTATGGGGTTTTAAACTGGTACCCTTGAGCGGACAACTCAAGGGGGAAAGGCACAGAACCGTCGACTGCACCGCTAATCGACTAGTTTTACCGCAAATAAGCCTTTCCGAATTTAGGAGTGATAAAATAGGAAGGGCGCAACCACTCATCAAGCGTTGCTATAGGATTTGCTTTGGAACGAGTGGAGTATGATGTTGAGCATGATTATGCAATAAATAAGCAGTAAAGGCACGTAGTCATGTATTTGCACGTAGTGAAAGCAGTAAATACAACAGTTATAATTGAAAACGCGATTACAAAGAAAGAAATAGGAAAACATGTGAGTTTTTTTTTTGTTTTTTTTTTTTTGAGGAAAATTAAATGCTTGAAAGAAATAGACAATTAATTGCGCACATAAGGGAATGGGAATAGGTACAAATTCACAAAGTGTTTTGAAATGGTAAAAGCCTAAAATCACCAGCAGAGTCGCCATGCTGTCGCGCCCCTCTTTTTTCCAACTCCATTCCGGTCGGTCAAAGGGTTTCGATATTATTGGGACAACTCGTTTCCTTTTGGGAAAGGGGTATGCAGGATTTGAAGAGTCACTACCTAACGAGTTAAGGTGCGTTAGGGCACCTATTTGGGGTCATTTATAGACATTGATTTGATAACCAGAGATAGGGTAAGGGCTTGAAATTATTTTAAAGGGAATGTATTAGGCACCCCTCAGAATCCACAATTGTGGTTCCCGGCCAAACAACTTTTGTGAATTTGTACAAGTAGCGAAATAAGCAATTAATGTCTAAGACAAGTAAAAGGGTTTTAGAAGACTCGCAGTCTAAGCACACATGTGTTACTAAGTTTGAAAATACTTAATATTTGTATAGAGTTTTGAAAGAGTTGTAATATAACATGCATATAAAGGGGATAGGGGAGAATCCTAGGTTGTTTGTCATATGGATAACATCAATGCAATACCCGGTATGTCACTCCTCAAAGAGGGGCTACACGTGGTATTAGCGCACCAGTCATCATGTCCATATCTACCCTTCCCACTCCATAGAGGTAATTAAAGCGAGTGTTGGTCAACGACCTCTATTACGTGTTGTTACCCGTCCATTCCTAATAGTCCTGGAGGAGTTTAGGACTTCTACCTATAAGGGATGTTCTAGGCAGACCCTCAGGTTTAAAGGAAAAATACTAGGGCGACATATAAAAACATATAGGACTGCAATTAAAGGGAAACACAGAAAAGCAGAGAAAAGGCCCAAGTATACCTCCACAAGTAATGCAAATAGGCATCACGTCTCAAGCACAGTTAAGGGCAGTGTTTAATTCAGAATCCTAAGACATGATATCTAGGTGATTTTAGAATATAAACAGATAGCAGATTTGTTGTACAACTCAAAATGGTCCTAATCAGTTTGCCTACTGGTTTTAAACCTGTTAAGCATTAAGAAGCATATACAGAGAAGCACATTTCCAATTTTTAAAAAATTAATCACCTAAGGCTTGCCTAAGTGTGAGACAGTATACCAGTTGCCGGAGTTACTTAGAGAAGAAATGTTTGAGATTATGTTACCTAAAAGCATGTTGTTCTCGATGTTCATAATACAAACTCATTACCAGTTATTTGCAAAGGACTGAGTAAAGTTGTTGTTTACTCCTTTTCATGCATCAGTAGTATCTAAACGAGTATGAATGCAAACCTAAACATGGTATCTAAACATGGTATGAATGCAAACCTAAACATGGTATCTAAACATGGTATGAATGCAAACCTAAACATGGTATCCTTTTCATGTTTGAGACTAGGTGTATTTAAACGAGTATGAATGCAAACCTAAACATGGTATCTAATGCACAGAGATGATGTATATGCAGAACCAAAGCAGGATTTATTTTTCTAAATGCATAAATGTACATCATTTGAACATGCTTTCGTAATGTGCAGAGGATCTGAAGATGACCTATTTATTAGTGTTGTTTTCTCCTAAAGTAGGATCTTTAAGTGTACATGGCATCGTATAACATGATTGTAGAAACCTGGTTATTAGCACATTTACTCTAGCATAGGATTTTCTAAATGATATGACAGTGAAATACGCATGCTGAAACAGTAGACATGGGACCTAAGAGGCATGAATTCTAATGCATGAATTGAACATATGAGCCTAAACATAATTTCTATTGCGCAGATAGGGAATAAAGCCTAGTAGCATGTTTTCTACCCACTAATAGCTAAAGCATGCATAGTTACCCCCTCCCTTTTCACTATCCATCCCCAAAGAGTTGTTTACAATAATTATTACAGGCCATTTTGCATAAATTACATAACTGAAATAGGAAAAACAAGAAGTTATACTATAGGGAGCCTACTGATAGGCCAAAAATCTCCAGATCTTCTCAATTCCATTGATATTAACAGCCTTTCATATAATCTAGGTGTGTCAGAGTTACCAAAGGATCTCAAGGGATCCCGGGCAGTGCTCACACCTAGATTTACATAACCATATTGAGTAACTACAGTGTGGAAGAGTCAGCTCTAATGTGTCAAAGTTCAGACAGATCTCATAGGGATCCCTAAGCAGCCACACATTAAAGGGGCAGAACCTAGACTTCTAAGAGTATATGTGAGAGTGCTTGACATAGTTTTGATAGAGTTGAGTTGAAAAATAGTTTCTGAAAATAGCTTATTTGAAAAATAGGTATTGGAAACAACAGGAGAATCTGCATTAGTGAAAACAGTTTGAAAATAAATGGAGTATGACAATCAACAACTCAGGACCAAGACAGCATACATAGTACATGGAAACAGTCACAAACAGGGAAGAAGGGATTGGGGACAAGTAGGCCACACATGAAAAAAGGTTTGCATACAAGTTAACATCAAAGAAGTATTAAGGGACTACAGACTTGTACAGAACTTAAATGACCACATAAAGTTTTGGTCACAAAAGTATTCATGCCAGGAACTTAACAGAATCAGATTGAGGAATGCCAAAGAGGGGGATAACATATAGCAAACAGAATTACATATAGGTTCAGGGGGAGGATTCATAAGTATAGCATGTATCCAGGATTAAACAGTAACTAAGTGACATATAGTGCATGATTGTAGTGTGCTGGGAATCAGGGGTAAGGCAAAGCCATAGTGAAACATACAAAAAGGCAGAAAATACGCTGAAACTAAAGGAAAATGGTAATCACCTTGGTAAAATAATAAGTAGGCATGTAGTTTAAGAGAGAATAAGTGCAGAGCAGTAGAGTGTATAATTACTCAGTCTTGGCTTGCAGTCGACTAAAAATAGCAAGTAAACAGCAAGAAGAGCAAGAGAGAATATGTGTGTATGTAAGAGAGTTCAGAACAGTATAATTTTTTCCGTGTCATGCTAATGAATGAATAGAGTATTTATAGTTTTAAGACAGGCAGAAGAATAAGGTAACAAGTAATAATTTAACACAATTATGGAAATAATCACCATTAGGATCAATTAGTACACGAAGTCCCTTTAATTAGGGAGTCATAGTTCAAACGGACACAAGAAGTGTTAAACAAGGAAAGGAATCAATTGAAAACTGATTTTTACCATAACAAGAGTAGTAAAAGTATATGGCATGCAATTAGGACTGAATATAGGATGTATCAAGTAAGGAAAGTATATAACAGTAATTGTCAGCATGCTTATACATAAAAATAAGGCAAAAAATATAGTTTAATTCTGGGAATTAGTCAAGAGAATATCGAATGAGATTCAAATCACAGGGAACCAGTACCAATTAAGGAAAATATCAACCAAGTCACACAACCAGCATTAATTAAAGGAAATATCACAGTTTTAACGAAAATACACGAAATCAGTAAAGATTGATATGTAAGAATCAATAAAACAACTAATCAGACTTATTAAACGGTAAATAGCACATGTTGAACAAAAATTAAAGAAACCCTAAGTAGATAATTAAAAGAACAGTAGAGACTCTGAAATCCTAACAATAATTAGAGCACAAGAGTACATAGAACATACATGAAAGCGCAAAATGTTTATGAGAAACACGTACACATACAGATTAACGAGCCTATTATCAGAGATAGTCTAAAAATTAGGTCTTTTAGAATAATAACTCAGATAAAAAGGGAGAGCATAAGAGAATCGTTCAAACACAGTAAAAAACACTTAAGATCATAAGAAGAATCGTTTTTGAAAGAGGTTAAGAAACCCTAGTTTTTGAAAGTGGAGAAATCATTTGAAAACAAGGAGATTTCTTGAAGAAAACATGTAAAAACCTCAAAATACACATAGATCTGTTACAGATCTAGAAAGGTCGGAAGGTTTTAAAGTTAGGTTTTCCAGAGAAAACCCAAAGAGAAGAGAGAATCAAAGCCTTACTGGTTTTTAACCGGAGGGTGTAAAGATCTTACTCGAACGGTCATTGGTGGCCGGAAAACGACATGAGATCATGGAGGTGAGTGAGACTCCTCTAGTTCACTTGAGGGCCTCGAACGGTGACACAGGTGCAAAGGATGGAGCCATAAGGCTGGTGGGACCTCCATGGTTTCCGGCGAGGGGGTGGCCGGAGAAGGGAGAACATGGCTTAGTAGATGGAGCCTTTAGGGAGAGAGATGAGAGAACTTAGAGACGACTGAGTGAGAAATGAGACGGGGAAATTAGACGGGGGAGGGTAGTCATCTAGGTTTAATTAAGGAATGTGAAATCTGGACCGTTGATTTGAATTAATCAACGGTTCAAATTGATAGATTCTTGGGCCGAGTAGGATTTAAGACTGGCCTGGGTTATTGGGTCAATTAGATGGGTTAGTGTCCGGATTTAATTAGGCTAGAATTTAAAATAAAAGGGGCTAACTATTTAATACCCAATTAAAATAGATAAATAATTTATAAAAATAGCTAATAATTGTAAAAATGAAATTGATGCTTAATAGATTAAATTAAAATAATTAATTAGTATTTAAAAATATAAATGACTAATTATTGAGTAAGAATAGCATAAAACATATGATTAGGCTATAATTGTAAAGTTATTGCAATTATAGCCAAATAGTGCCAATTTGGCTAATTGTAAAATAATTTGGTCTTAATAAGACCAAAAATAATATATCAATCCAAGGTATGCTTTTGAAATCATTTGTAATGCAATTTATAATTAATTATTAGAAATAAAAATACTGGATAAATTTAAATAAATTAGTAAAAATATGGGGAAAATACCAATTGTTAGGAAAACCTGATTTTTAAGGTATATATGCAGATAAAAAAAATAATTTGAGGAAAAATTGGGTATCAACAACAACTTCGTACATTTCTGGATTCTTATAAAATTCATAATACAAGGGTCTCCTCATTGTGGGTTCAATTGACTCTCCTTTCATAACTTCTTGTCTCCTGTGAGAGACTTAAATTATCATCATTAATCTCCTGTTCATGCCCTCCATATATCACATGCTTATATAATAAATTTTCTTTTACACCTCAGGATCATATACATTCTTCCCACACTACCCACATCATCACATGTGCTATTTAAGCTTAGGTCTCATTTATCAAATCAATGTCTCTTTGGAGGTGGGTAATCACTTTTGTCACTTTCCTCATATAAAGTATGCTCATGGTAGTATGTACTAGTCTTATATGTCCATACAATTCGCTCAACATGATACATGTTCCATCTCCATAATATTAGGCCTTTTCCTATTTGTCAAGTCATATGGCAACATTACTTGGAATAGACGAAAGAGCGTTTAAACTTACCTTGAACCTTAACGCACGAGTTAGAAGACAATCTTATAATCAAGCTTTATCGCACGATCTGGAGCGTTTAACAAGGATAACATTCCTAAATGTCCATGTAGCTTCCAACTTATAGATGTGGCCGACAACACACCGATAAGAAGGACTTTACTAGACACGGCTTCGAGACATCATAGGACACTTTAAAACCTTAGGCTCTAATACCAAGTTTGTCGCTCCCCAAGATCGAGGAGCGCGACCGGCGCTCAACCGAGTGAACCCCGCCGAGCAAGCATGCTACCCGAATCACTTACGATCAAGAGAATACATGATTTCATCAATTAGGCAATGGGAGATCATGCAAGTACATTACGAAGCCAATTCATTAGGTTCCTCATTGTTAAGTTTTAAAGTACACACGCCTTACGATTTATTAAAACAGAAATCCAAAGAACAACATAATTCATTGACCTTCCCAACACCCATATACAACCCACATCAATGTCTACGGAGCCTCTAAGTAGATACAAAAGAAAGTGCTACAAAAGTGTCGGCAACAAGGCCCCAGCTATACCTCAAAATATAATAAGAAGGTGAACATGAGATACAAAAGGTATAGGACCCCGAAATGATGTGGGGCTCACCAAGTCAAGTGGAAAGAGGGCGTGCCACTAGCTGCGATCAACATTGTCTGCTATGGAGCCACCAACATTCATTTAAAATCTTAGTGCCATGTGTCACAATCCACAATACCACCGTGTTCCTACACGGAGTCCGATCTCGACCCGATCGGCTAGGTCATATCATTTGAGACATCAACCATAGCCACAATTTCAAAAAATCAATCCAGCACAATTACCAACATGTATGCGGCATGGTGTCCGATCACGGGCCGATCGGCTAGGCCATCTCACTAGAGACATCATCCTTTTAATTGTTCAACTCATTTCACATTTCCTTCCCATATTTCATTACATGGCACGAGTAGCCTCATTTATTAAGTCTTTCTTGGCACTTGGTCGTATCTTACAATTCAAATCTTTCCCTTTTTATACATTCAGATAATAGTATCATCCACATCAATAAGTCCTATCATATAAGGCATTGCACACATAAGGAAAAAAGCTTGGAAAAACATAATCACATGGAGGCTTTTCATACAAATTAGGTTAGCAAGCTTTATTCGACTCTTGAAATGAATTCCTAACCTTTCTCAACTCATATTCCTCATTTCAAACACATTCTCAAATAGCATAATAATAAATAAATAACACATTAAGGCAGCAAATTCTAGCATGATCAAGTTAGGAACTTACACCAAATACTCGAACACCAGGGGTTCAATTCTAAAAAGAAGTGTGTTTAGCCATACATACCTCAATTGAGCTTCCTTAAACTCTACAATGTTCCAGAATTCTTATTAACCTCAATCTATTTTGGAATTATAACAATTTGAAACAAAATTCGGAAGATAATCGTGATTCTAGCTCATTTGAGCATTCTATCAAACACTAGGTGTCCATTAAGTCTCTAAGGTCCTTTTATAGAGGATTTCATCAACCCACAACCCATCCTTCACCATGTTTTGCTCAACAATGTTCCTATACTCGTTGATAACACATGCAAGCAAGATAACAACTCCAATACCCATGGACTTTCTTGATAATTGCTCATCTTTTAGTTAGAATTCAAAATTAAGGGTTAGGGTGTAGAATCTTACCTCAAGGATGAAGATGTAGTGTGTTTTCCTTGTTAATCATCAAAGATTTGGGTAAGAATTGAAGGATGATTTGGTGAAGATCACTTTCTCACTCTAGGGATCCTTCTCTCACTCTAAAGCATCAGGTTTTTTGCTAAAAAATGACCCATTACGTCTATTTAATGAAGTTGGGGCAGATTATAGTGATAAAAGAATGGATACTCCGAAGTTCCGGACCGGGCTACCGACCTGGACTCACGAGGCTAAAGCCTAGTATTAGCGTGCTACAGGCCATGCCTCGCTAGGCTAAATACTGGTCTTAGCGTGCTACAAGCCTGGCCTCGCTAGGCTAAAGCCTCGTCTTGCACCTGGCCTCGCCAGGTCGAAAAATTTCAACTCCCCAGTGCACTGTTCAATCCAAAAACTCCGAAAATACAATATATTAGCCTACATCCACAACGCAATGCTAAGAATCCATCACACACCGTAGAACCATAACACACGAATCTTACAAAAGGGATCATATCTAAAAATAACTCTGCTGCAATGCGTGACCCCATCCAAACAATGGTCCATATAAAATACATCAAGCCACCCTGCTCAAAATCAATAAAAACGCACAACTCGACATCAAGTACCCAAGGTGCATGACCATAACCATGGAGAAGCAAATGATACAATGTCACACAAACCCGAAAGAACATAACTATTGAGAAATTGATATGCATCACCCAAATACCCATCTCGCCGAAATTCCTCTATAAGGCCCCAATAGAACTGCACCAACGAATCACAACCCCTCGTAACATAGAAAAGTAACTCACAGAACATATCAAAACATGAATAAGCTCAACAACAACCTAATGGAACATCCCTCAACAACAATAGTATGGAGCCAACAAATCCGACCTGGTGTAGAGTAGACATCCTCATTGAGCTTACCAATGGGCCCCAAATCAACTCCGGTCATCCCCGAATGGACAAGTAGCCCTCCAATAGTCCACAATGACCTAACCATAACACATACTATCATCTAGCTAGTTTTGGCCACATCTTCACAGTCCACAACTAGGAAACAACCTGCTTCTGAGAACTTCAGTCTCCAAATCCATAGAACACATGAATCACCATATATGATCCCAACTCTACCGCCCAAATGCCTAACACATCCCTCATGAACGATTATCCCACGAGGAATACTTCTCTAATTCTTTTGTGCCACATAGCAATATTTGAATATCAGCAGTCAATCAACCATGAGAGTACCGCAATACCAATGAAGCATCCGTAAATCAAAACACATTGCGCCTTCTGAAATGCAAACTCTCCTCAAGCAATACCAAATAGTAATATCATTCACCTAGTCATCTGAAACCGCCAATATTGTTCACGATTCACGACCTCCCCTTCAAAACTGATATCTGACCTTGCACATGCAAATCTCAATCCCACACAGCACACCGCATCTATCATGCCATCATATGAAAAGTACTAGAATCTCATAATCAACTCTAAGTCACCGGCACAATAAATACCGGATCATTCAAAAACCTTCCATTTGATCCCATGCAGGAGAAAATCACAATATAAATATTCTCCTCACGCCGGTAGAAAATATCCATCTCAAATCGTGGTAGAAATCATCGAAAACTCTTCGAAACCCATTTGTACATAACCAGGGCATAAAAATTGAATCTGTCGAAAACTCTTCGAAACCCATTTGCACATAACAAGGCCATCAAAACTTAATATGTCTAACTCAACCAGGCCATGCGTCATCAAAACCCAAGAGCATTGCCACAAAACACCTGTAGAGACTCACCACATCATCAGTATCCAAAGAATTGATCATATCTATCACTGTGTTGATTCAACCTACTACTAAGTTGTCCTATTTCTCCGAGTTCCTTCTAAATTACCCTCAAGGTGACACTTCTCCTTTCCAGAACATAGTGATCCTTACCCAAAGCTCGCCATAAGAGATCCTAGCATCAAATCGCACCCCCTAAGGCCCATAAGCCAATATAATCCCTCTTAAGCACCCCAAAAGTATCACAATCGGGAAACCCACTTTGAAAAGACCTTTTGTGAACCTAAAGCCGGTAACTTCACCTTCCTTACACTGAAATATGTAATCCATAGTAATATAGAAATACCGCAAGTCTCGACGATATCCAATGTAAATATAAGATTATAGCCATTTACAAATCTGAAAAATTCTCAATTGCCACATATAAATCTTGAATTTATTAGAACCCTTTTGAGAGTCATCTGCCCAGCTCAAATCTCAATTGCACTACCCAAGCAGGCCGAGCGACCTATTCCACATTAGCATGACAACACCCAAAGAAGTAACCCCGCCTTAACGCAACCGAGTAAATTTCCACACCATGCGTACTACATCCTTCACGAGTAACAACTCAATCATTCTGTATACGGCTAAAATCGGGGAGCCCGATTTCCACTACGGCATTTCGTGCCCGATATCAAGGAGCTCAGAGCAGAATTAAAGCTTGACCCTAAGGATGCATATCGAGGGTTCCCTATGTTCGACCCCAGGGAGTATAAATCAGTGACAATTGTGGAAAGACGGGAAATTCCCAAGGGCCGTGGTTAGAGCTAACAACGCTTGCAAAGATAGTACAAGTCAGTACTGGACCATTAAATAGATGTACCAATTGTGTTTCTTTGTAACAATGGGATTCCCCCTCATATATAAAGGGGACCCTTGTCATTTTTTGGGCACATGATATTCAATACAGCAATAAGAACATTCTCTGCTCTCTAACTTAAACGTACTCTATAATTGTTTCACTAATTTATTGCTTCCATTTATTATGTTCATTAATTGTTCTTCACTTATTGCTCGTTATTGATCATAAAGGGCTACCCTTGAGGCCCCCCATATTGTTATATCTTCATCGATCACCCTCTGCTAAGCATACTAGCTCAACCTCGAGGCCTAGCTTCGGCCATCTCGAGACCCCATCTAACCACCGCTCGGTTTGCATATCACAATTATTCTTCGCTTTTGTCTCATTTTCCCAACTCACACTTATCATTTATTCCCAAACAACTAGTTTTAAAATAAATCACATATTTTTAGAACCATAAAATCAAATATAATTGTAATTACCATTTTTAAGATAAAAAATTTGACGCCCACCATGGGGCTAAAAATAATAGTGATTGTTTTAGTGCTGGTTTACTGAAAAACACAAGTTATTCTTTAAGCTTTTTCTTGTCCAAGAATCTTTGATTTCAGGTCAAAAATGTTTAACTCAGTGAATGCACATGAAAACAACGATCCCGAAGATCACGGAGAAAATGGTGTATCTGTTTCAGGCGCCAGTGTACCACTACAAAACCCTGAGGACACACCAGCGCCATTCCCCGTTGATGTGGGCTCACGCGACGCCCACCATATTGATATAAGCTCCAACACCGACGGGAGTGTACGCCGAGGAAACCAACATGAAGCGCAGAAAACTCCAGCTCAGGAGGAAAGGAAAGTTAGCCTTCATGTCGTTTTTGAAATGTTGCAGGCACAACAAATGGCTATTGCTCAGCTGCGAAGTTAGCAAAAAACTCCATGCACAACAGCACCGGAAATGACTCCTCAAGCCAAGTAGGACCAGAGAGATCGAGAAACAACGGGTCAGCAGCCGACCCCGCTATTATGAAGATGCTTGAGGATCTCACATATAAGATTGAATCAGACAAAGAAAAGATAGAAGCTAACGACAAAAAGGTGGAGACCTACAACTCACGGGTTGATCGAATCCCGGGCGCACCCCCGATTCTAATGGGTTTAGATTCAAGGAAGTTCGTGCAAAAGACATTCCCGTCGAGTGTTGATCCCAATACCATCTCGAAGAAATTTATAATTCCCGATATCCCGAAGTACAACGGGACCTTGGACCTCAATTAGCACATTACTGCATATACTTCTGTTGTGAAAGGGAATGACTTAAAGGACGACGAGATTGAATCCGTCCTGTTGAAAAAATTCGGAGAAACGCTATCAAAGGGGGCCATGATGTGGTATCACAACCTACCCCCGAATTCAATATATTTGTTTGCCATGTTGGCAGACTCTTTTATAAAGGCACATGTCGGTGCCATCAAGGTCGCTACATGGAAGTCCAACGTCTTCAAAATCAAACAGAGAGAAAACGAGATGCTCAGGGAATTTGTATCTCGCTTTCAAATGGAACGAATGGAGTTACCACCAGTCTACGATGACTGGGAAGTGCAGGCCTTCACTCTGGGCATGAAAGAATGGAGCTCGATAGCTTCGAAGCAGCTAAAGCAGAACATGATTGAATATCTTTTCGTAACTTGGGCAGATGTCCACAAATGATATCACTCAAAGATAAGAGTCGAGGACGACCAGTTGGGAGCCCCCCTCGGGCTCAATGTACCCCAGCAGGCTCTTAGAAAGTGAATCAAGGTTCCTAGAAAGAGAACCAAGGCACGAAAAGGAAAGGTACCAACTGTACACCAAAGAACGAAGAAATGCCCTAACGCGCAATATGACTCGAAACGATCGACAGATGGATCGCAGTCAGGATTCTCAGGGACTCGTGAACAAAGTCGGGTTCAACAGGCACACGGGGCCAGTGGAGGCACCCCATTTATTTGAGTACAACTTCAACATTGATGTTTCGGACATCATATCGGCCATAGGTAAAACCAAAGACACTAGGTGGCCAAAATCCATACTATCGGATCCTTCGCAGAGGAACCCTAACCTAATGTGTGAATTTCACGGGCGGTCGCCCGACTGATCAGTGAAGGTCTCCTCCGAGAGTTCCTCAGTGACCGTGCCAAAAATCAATTTCGGGAAAGAGAGGAGAACAGAAAGAACGAACCAGAAGAACCACAACACGTTATCCACATGTTTATTGGAGGAATCGACGTCCCACGGGACCTATTGTCAAGCGAACAAAAATATCAATCACCAGGGAAAAGTGAACTCGGAGTTACATACCCGAGGACGCCCTCACATTCAGTGAAAAGGACATCGCAACCTAACCTCGCAGCAGAGCAACTTGGACTTGAGCTTGTCGAAGGCCTATGAAAAAGAAACTTCAGTTTAAAAAAATGAAAACAGGAAGCTGAGAGAGCCGCAGAGTTCACAAAAGCTCACCTTAGAACAGAGCCGCTGAGCCTCCTCAAAAGTCGAGTGTGCATCCACTGGCCTGGTCCCTTCGGCCCTAGTTGAACCACTCTGGATAGGGACGTGATCACTAAGAATTCTAATTGATCCAGGAGTTCTCTGGCCCTGAACATCCCTCGAAGTACCTTCGACGGGGAAAAAGATGATGGCGAAGGACCTTCGTTCCTTCCTTCTCGAGGAACATTCCCCACAAGGTCAGAGACCTCGGGATTAGGTGGCTCGGCTACCTCGGGAGATTTCTCAGTCTTGGCCGTCGACATGGTGCTATTCCTTTCGATTATATCACATCTCGTATACCGGTCGATGAATTAAGGTTTTCCGCAGTGGAGGCATCCTCTTTATGCCTCCGCGAAGGATCCCTTCTCACTATGAATATCCTCGTCCCTCGAGGATCCCTTTCACTTGTTATCATTCCTCGGCCCCGATGCTGACAATCCTTCCTCCTCTCCAAGAGGGCATGGTCTCATGTCAGAAAATTCTCCAATGCCTGCAGCAAAGAAATTAGTAAACACAAAGAGAAGTATTCCTTAATAAAGGAATCATACGGCACTTACCATGGTGTTTTTCTTCCCATATGCCCTTCGACAGATCCTTCCACTTGAATTCATCGTACGTTGAACAAGCTCCCAGTGTCCGAGTCCAATCCACCAGATCAGGGACCTCGTATGGCAACCACGGGGTCGCTGCGGAGAAAGAAAGAGAACATTCTTACGAAGTCTGATTTCACTAAGAATAAGAGATGATAAAATACAGTGTATCTCTTACGTATAAAATTACATTCCTCGGGAAACGACAGGAACTTTGCACGAATAATATCGATAGTCCTCACCCGGATAACTGGACTTATCAACTCTCAGTCTATATCCTCATCGTCACTGGAAATATAGGGCCTGGTGGATCGACGTCGTAGAGTGATTAATCCTCGGTAGTGTAAAGGTCGATATAATCTGATGAGGTGGCTGAGGGTAAACTCGAGCTCAGCCTTCTCGGCAAAAAATCTTATCATCAACAGTATCCTCCAGAATGACGAGTGGACCTGAGACAAAGTCACTCGATACCTTTGACAAAATTCGAGCAAGACTCGGTCGAGAGGGCCCAACGTAAAGGGGTACGTTTATACATTCAAAAACCCTCTACATGGGCTATGATACCCTCTTCCCGAGGGAGTACCTACAACATCACCTATTCTCCCCATCCACATTCTCTCCTCACAGCCTCGAGGTGTCTCTCTTATATTGATGAAATAAACCTCAATGCATGCTCTCGATGGCACGGAACATTGAGAGGCCTCTCCAACGTAAAATCCCTCCTCGAGATGAAACAACTCGAGGTTAGCTCGCCGAACGTCGACGGTGTACCACCAGCCGGGAAGGAAGCAGAGGTGAAACGTCCCTCTTCCTGGTGAACAGAGTTGGGCACGTCAGCCATGACTACTTGCAACGAGAAAGAGGGGATGAAAGCTCGAGAAAAATCTTTGAACTAAAATGGAGAAAGAGCTGAGAGAAGAAAAGAAACTCTAAAGAGAAAACTAGTTTTGCAAACAACAAAGCTTTCAATAAAGAGAAGGCAAGTATATATAAGAAGAGCGGCGACTATTCGGTTACTCTGATAGCCAATCAACTCTGACAAAGACATTATGGCTTTTCTGGGAAATATACCAGCATGGCCACCTCGTTCATTTCAAAGTCACATCATAAAAATGATGTTATCATGCGAAGATCGAAGGATCGGGGATTCGGAGGGTCAAATCGACCCCTTATCAACCCGACCTGGGAAGGCATGTAGCTGAAATCAGAATAGTTCGGTCTCGAGGGTTCCTCTAACTCAAAGTCCGGGCTCTAGAGCTAAATTCAAATTCAAAGGTTAACTTTTACATAGACATTAAAAGGCAAGGTTTTGGAGACATTAGACAAAAGAAATTCTTTGCATTCCCAAAAATATATGTACAAAGGTGTGTTTACAAGACTCCCTCGAGGAGCCCATATATAAACAAAAAACGTTAAAGATGAAAAATAACAAGTAGTCCTATTCCTTTCCTTCACTACTACCCGAGATGAAAAATAACAAGTAGGCATATTCCTTTCCTTCACTACTACCCGAGTCGTTTGTGGGGCTCTCATCCAAAGTACTCGGAATTTCTGGTTCCTCCTCCGAGGCCCTGGCCTCTTCAATCTCGGTAGAGAGGTCGAACCCTCTGGCGTGTACTTCCTTGAAGGCTTGCCTCATATCCTTCGAACGAGCATGAGTAACGGCCCGAGCCTGTCTGAGCTCGGCCTCTTCGGATATCTCCCTGGCCCGATCATTTGCGGCGGCAACATCCCTTTTGTACGAGGATACGAACGCATCAGCCTCAGACTTGGCCGCGGATAATGCAGCAGCTCCTCTTGAGCACCTCGAAGAAGACCCTGGGTCGAGGCCAGCTCTCCCTGAAGAATGTCTCTCTCCAAGGCCACGATATCATTATGCTGCTTTAGCTCGAGGACCTCAACATCCTTGGCCGCGACTTCTTCCCGGAGTTGTCCCACCAGGGCATCCTTTTGCTCAATGTGCAAAATACCAAGTCAAGATAATTAGCGTCAAGTTACGACAATAAAAGACAAACACATGAGTACCATATTACATGCTCAATGAAGTTAGCCCTTTCCTGGAGCACCTTCTCTGAGCCTGCCTGGAGGTCGGCCAACTCCTCCTCTTTTCGGGCAGTCAAAGCCCTCAGCTTGCTTGACTCCGATGTGATCTTCTCAAGCTCCTCCTCATAACAAGTCAACTCATCCCTTAACTTAAAGAAAGCTTGGTCATACATATTCATGACCTACATCACGAAGGGAGGAAGTTAGAAGACAAAGGTCAGCATTCAGAACACATAAGTAATGTCGAAAGAAATCACCTGCTTCTTAAGTTTCTCTGCCTCCTCGATGATAACGGGGCATCCATATCGACGTCCTCCTCAACGGCAAAAAAGTATTCTATAAACACGTCGTCCTCTCCCTGAGAGATTCCCACATCTGGAGCATCCCTGTTCTGGGCATCCCGTATTTTCCCTGGTGAAAACGATGGGCCCGACTGCAAATCATCTAGGTCATGGACCTCTATCGGGGCTTCGTCTCGCCCTCGAAAAGTCTTAGAACCCGGCCCTCCGCATTCGTCAGGCTCGTCAACATGGACTATATCTTGTCCGATGGGTGGCTTAGGGACTGCACCCAAACCCTCCTCGAGGGTCTTCTCAGCACGAGGTGGGTCCGCATCGGCCACCTACGACTCGTCAGTCTTTTGCCCAGCGACTTTTGAAGCATCAGTGCTTCGTCTTACCCTTTGTACCAAAGGGCGACAGTCATCATCTTCGTCTTCAGTACGAAGACTTTTGGCAGTAGCTGAAGTCAAACCGTGGCATCGGTCTTAGGCTTTCGAGCCTTGGGTTTCTTCGACTTTGGAGACTCCGAGGGGGTCTCGTTCATCCTTTTTTTTCCCTTAGCAAGTTTGTAGGATTCCTCTTCGCCAGGAGGCGGCGGTCTCATCAAAATGGATTTCCCGAGGCCTGCACCAGCACGAGATATCAAACATTCCGCCGTAAAGATTACTCAGAAAGAATTTGGGAATAACAACAATAAGGGTTTACCATGATTCTTGGCCTGCCATTGCATCTTGGCCAAATCGCACCAAACACGCTTTCTATATGGGAAGGTAGAGTCTAGGGGCTTGACTCATCCCGGGAGGTCCTGGACCGCACCGGGGAACCACACGGTGGCTATACAATTAGAAAAGAACCAAGAAAAAAAAGAAAGGGGTCAGTTCTGAAAAAGAAAAAGAGATAATGAGACATGCTCGATTCGGGGACACTTACGCTTCATGTTCCATTCCTTCGGGAATGGCATCCTCTCAGCGGGGATAAGGTACGAGGTTCTAACTCAGACAAACCGGATCATCCATCCCCGGTCTTTGTCCTCGTCGATGCAGGCAAAGAATGCTTTGGAAAATCGACGTTGTAACTTGACTAAGCCCCCTCGATAGAGACGAGAGCTATACAACTTGATCAGGTGATCGAGGGTGAAACTCATCCCCTCGAGCATGTTGGAGAAATATCAAATCATGTAGAAAATTCTCCAGAAAGAAGGATAAATTTAACCAAGTGTCACTCGATACTGACGACAGAAATCGAGGATCACCGGATCTATCGGTGGGGAAGAAGAATCTATGGGGCCTAAAGGCAAAAGAATATGTATATACGCTGAGGAAGCCAGCTTTATGTGTAACTATGGTTTCCTCAGCCGAAGGGATTTCTACTTGCACCGCCTCCCCCCAGCGGCAGTCCACTTTTACCTTCTTTATAACGGTCACTTCACTTATGTACCGATACATGGGCTCGCATCGGCCCGATGTAGAAGAGGGCTTTTTGATTGTGAAATCGGAGATCGTGTCAAAAACACCAGGAATGCACTTCTCGAAGCTAGGTGTTCTTGATTTGCCCTTAGACGGGCATGACGAAGAAGTGGTCCCATCCTTTTGAGTGACCGTTTTAGAAGTTTTGGCAATGGCTGTAATTAATTTTCAAATTAACAATATTAAGAAATGAATGCAGAAGAAGGGTGAAGGCTAGAATTGTTAGCACTAGATTTGGAGGGTTGAAAATGTTGTAAAAGTTTAAAAGACAGGAGATGGAAGTATTTATAGGATCCGTTTTGAGCGCTTTAGAGAAGCAGAAAGGTCGACTAAAAGAGGTTCTTGGGCTTCTCAAAAATCATGTCAACAGCGACCTCTACGCAGCCATTTTGTCACATCATTTAATGACCTCACGTGGCTGACGCCACAATGGGGATATCGAAGAGGCAGGAATTCAAGACTGTTTCTTATTGTTTCATTCTAAGAAAGGCGGGGACTATCTGTATACGCCTAAAATTGAGGAGCCCGATTTCCACTATGGCATTTCGCGCCCGACCTCGAGGAGCTCGGAGCAGAATTAAAGCTTGACCCCAAGGATGCATATCGAGGGTTCCCTGTGTTCGACCCCGGGGAGTATAAATCAGTGACCATCGTGGAAAGGCGGGACCTTCCCAAGGGCACGTGGTTAGAGCTGACAACGCCTGCAAAGACAGTACAAGTTTGTACCGGACCATTAAATAGTTGTACCAGCTGTGTTTCTTTGTAATAATTATTCATTTACTATGTTGGGACTCCCCCTCCTATATAAAGAGGAACCTTGTCATATTTTGGGCACATGATATTCAATACAACAACAATAACATTCTCTACTTTCTGACTTAAACGTACTCTACAATTATTTCACTGATTTATTGCTTCCATTTATTGTGTTCATTAATTGTTCTTCACTTATTGCTCATTATTGATCATAAAGGGATACCCTAGAGGCCCACCCTATATTGTTATTTCATCATCGACCGCCTTCAGCTGCTCATACTAGCTCGACCCCGAGGCTTAGCTTCAGCCAGCTCGAGACCCTGTCTCACCACTGCTCGGTTTGCATATCACCATTGTTCTTCGATTTTGTCTCATTTTCCCAACTCACACTTAGCATCTATTGCCTAACAACTAGTAGTAAAATAAATCACATATTTTTAGAACCACAAAATCAAATATAATTGTAATTACCACTTTTAAGGTAAAAACATTCCATGATTCACATATACCCACAAAGTGTAATACAACTCGCATCCAGAAATTCCCTCACTCGAGTTATCCTCGATCTCAACCACTACAAGTCCTAACTGATTCACAAGTATGCCTCAGAACCAAACTAATACAATATGTAACCATGGAACCAAATCATCGATAGCAGATTCCCCCACTTGGCTCAAAGCCATAGATTAAAACACTCGATATCACAATGCACATACTTTATTACTGTTATAATACCACATGTGAGATTCAGCTAAATCCTTCATAAACTCATGTAACACAAACCACATAATACCTCAAATCATCTACTAAGCTCGCATTCGTCCTTGTGATGGTCATGTCAACTATTACAACCGATCCAAACTCAAGTCACACAATTATAACCCACTGGTTGAAAAGAAAGCCTCCACACAACATCACAAGGGTCATACATTCGTAGATTACCCCACAGATTATAACCCACCTACTTAGCCTTGCCTCAACTAACATCTCTATATACCCTTGCGCAACCACAACAAATATGCAACTACTTAATCTTCCTGAGTCCCAACTTATAACACGACATGAAGATCTACTTCACTCCACAACTAAACTACATGAGAGGTCCTTCAACATGCCCATAACTCGAGGTCATACGCCAAATCAATACATAAATCAAACACCCTATAGTCCTTGCTACAACTCAGGTAGACTCTTCTCGTCACACTCGAACAATCTGAACGCACCTCGAAATCAAATTGTACTCACCACTTAGTCGTCCAATCACCAATCCCACTAATAAGGAGACCAACGGACATATAAGTCTCAAAAGCACGTGTCACACATTCGAATTCTCCGTGCTCAAGCTACAGCGAACACCCGGCCTCAAGTCTCCCAGACTAGCCCATTGCCAGCATGTCAAAATCACAGCTCACACCTCAACCATGGAATCACAAGCCGTCTATGCATAGATGATATCGAGCGCTCATTGCGCATACAAATTTGTGCAAGGAATTCAAAGAGTTACGCTTCAAACTGAATCAATGTCGCACGATAAGGAAACAAAGATGGGATGTATATCCTAAATGTCCTGTAGCCTCTCGAAGATAGGTATAGACGTCATCATACCGATCTTCAAGACTCTACTAGACACTTTGTTCATGACTTGTAGAACCTATGAACCTAGAGCTCTGATACCAACTTCTCACGACCCCAAAACCACTAGTCGTGATGGAACCTAACCCAACCCGCTAGGTAAGCCAACCAATAATTATCAAATTTCAATAATGTTAACAAGACAATTAAGTAATTTACTAAATTCTATATGTCACGCCCCAAAATCATGGGACGAGACCGGCGCCTAACCGGGTGAACCCAGTCAAGCGGACCTGGATTGCCTTTCCTGCCCAACGTATTACCCCGTGTTCATAGCATACATTATTTCATGTGAGTTAGCCGATTTTAGTTTCAAAGTACATTTTACAACATATCTCCATTTGTTTCCTCTTTTAACATTTCAACGACTGATATTCAAACATACATAATACATACATAACTTTCCAACATGATCCACGGTTCCGAGTACGTACCGTTACTACACAAAAATACATACATGTCTATGGAGCCTCTACGAATACTTGGGATTTTACATAACTTGCTGGTAACAAGGCCCCAGCTATACCTTTACAACATAAACAAAATAAGGTGGTATGATCCACACACGGCCTCGAGGAGGAGAGGGGCTCACTACAACTGCTGCAGAGATGAAGAGGAGGTACCACTAACGGCGGGCTGAGCTACCTGCTATGGAACCACCTACATTCATATAAAAGATGTAGCGCCCCTGACAAAAGGGACGTTAGTACTGTGGAATAGTACTAGTATGTATGAATAAACTTTATCCCAAGTACAATCAACCAATATACAGATAAGAAAAAGGACAGCAATTGGACCAACAATCAAAACACACGGAAAGAGACAATCAAAGTCAATAATTTTACAATCTCTCCTTTTTCCCTTTTCAACACCACCACATTCACGAGTTTCATCAATTTCATATCAATAGTGATAAAGATCAATTTTCCACCCTTATTACCTCGGCCACCCTTATTACCTCGGCCACCCTTATCACCACAACCCACACCTTATTACTTCGTGTTGCGGCGCGCAACCCGAACCTGCCTGACAATTGTTTTTTTCAACCTTATCACCACAACCCACACCTTATTACTTCATGTTGCGGCGCGCAACCCGACCTCGCCTGACAATTTATATTTCAAACACAACAACACCAATAATTTCATCACAACAACAACAGCAAACAATTTCATTATAAGAACTTTCCTTTCAACGATTCCAAATTCAACAACAACACCAAACAATTTTATCACATGGGCCTTCCTTTCAAGGATCACAAATTAATATTTAACAATTCATTTACTTGGGCTCAAGGCACCCCAAACATTCATCAAGCAGCAATTTATGCACAAGGTGTTGCCATAACCGTTCAACTTATTTACAATGCCTCATATCAATAACTTTAAACAACTACCAACTTTGCACATAATAATGTAGGCATGCCAAGTCACAATTCAAAATCTCATCTAACACAGTGGGGTGGCAATCAACTACACAGTCAATTCACATATTTTCATATAAGTACACATACCGTATGATTACCACAACAAGAGGGATTTTACAAGGGTTAAAGTTAGCCATACACCTGGAGTCGAAATTCTTTTTTAACGTTTACTCACAAATCACTGAACCGACTAGTACCGTCAATCTAGTTCACAATTAAACATATTCAACTAGGAATTGGAAGTCATGCATGCAATTCGGACTCTCTTAAACATTTTGCCAAACACTATGTGACCCCATTAGATTACCAACCCCGTCTTTGTGAAATTTACCCCAAACCACTCCCTCTTACTAGATTAACACCATTATTAAACATGCATGCAAGGTCTTAGTTAGTATTTTCAAGAATCAATTCATGCTAATCCTCCCTTTGTTTAAAATCAGAAAATTAAGGGAAAACGGGTTGGGAACCCTTACCTGCTAGAATGGGGAAGAAGGAGATTATTTGAAATATCAGGCCTTAGGGACTTTGAAAATCACTTCGGTGGAAGAACCCCTTTCTCTCTCAACAACTCCCCTTTCCTTCTCTCTATTTTGTTCAGAAGACTTGTTAAAATGAAGGGGTGGGGTGTTTTAATGAACTGGGGGTCGTGTTTTAAAATTAGAAAAATTAAGAGCCCAACACAGGAATGCGGTCAGGAATGTGATCGCATTCCTGACATACGGTCCACAGAGACGACCACAGAATGGCCCTCCAGGTGGGCCAAAATTAAAAACACACTGAGCAGGTATGCGACCACTATGCGGTCCGCATACACGTTATGCGATCGCATAGTGCGTCGCATAACCTCTCTCACCAAAAACCAATGGGCAAGAATGCGATAACTATGCGGTCCGCAGAACCGAAATGTGATCGCACAATGGACCGTTGTCCTCAAATTGGGCAGTGGCCTGCCCAGGTATGCGACCATTATGCGGTCCGCATACACATTATGCGATTGCATAGTGCGTCGCATAACACCCAATTTCTGGAAAATTTATTCTTTCAAATTCCGGGGTACTTTTACACGAATAAGGTCTGATTTAAGAATTTCTACAGTTATAACAACTCGGGGACTTATTCGGGCATTATTTTAAATAAGAAATTTTACGGGTCCTTACACTATACATATCCCAAGGACTGGTAGTACAAATCATGAGCTTCTAAGAGTAGAGTTTACAAAGCTGATAGGAAGTAAGTAAATCTTTCATTTGAAAACTACATAAACATAGTTTTATAATCTAAGGCTACCCCGAACAAAAGAGGCAGCTACAAAAGGGACATATTTACATCTTCAAATCTATCAACCATCAAACACAATAACAACAACAACCAATATTGTCACACAATGTGCAGAAGTGTGGTACCAGTACTACCGACTCCATGTACTGAGTAAGCAACAAACCTAACCTTAGGTTGAAAGAAGTGACGAGCTATCACAAGGTCGGGTCATACACCAGTATTCTACAACAGTTCTTAACAGCATAATACAAGTAATGCCAAAAGTACAAGTAAGTTTGAAAACTGTAATTTTCCAAATATCCTTTCCAAAATAAATAAAAATTGTTTCATATTCTTTTCAAATAACAAGTATAAAATACCTCTCTATGCCCACATATCAATGTGTATAATTATCCATGAATGACGTGATACCATATAACAAGTGGAAAAAAATGCATCTCTATGCCTGTGTGTCATGTGTCCTTGCCAATGACATGTATCTCAGAGATGAATCTTGTAGTCACACTCTCAGAGCACTCAATCTCACTATCTCACACTTTCCACTCATCATGCTCAACCACTCGGTACTGTATATGGCTCATACGACTATCACGACCCCAATTCAATAAGGTTTGTGATGGCGCCTATCGTGATACTAGGCTAGCCCTCTAACACAATAAAATCAAAATTTTCTGTTTTATAGAAATATAGTCTCAAATCTTTTTAACAAAATCTACTTTTCAAGACAACTTTAGCAAGAACAATAATCCAACACGATCAAAATCTAATACCGACCCAGACCTCTGGAGTCAACTGTCATGAGCATCTAAGACGATAAATACAACGTATAATAAAGTGACTTTGCTACTAACATAAGTCCAAAGTATGAAAAATCTATGAAGTGGGAAAGGAAAAGAGGTGAGTTAGGGACACTGAGAAAATACCTCGATCCTCAAACTACTCCGAGCACGTAAGAAATCAACTAGCGAGCTAGTCCGGTATCTGGATCTGCACACAGAGGTGCATGGAGTAACGTGAGTACGCCAACTCAGTAAGTAACCAAAGTAACTAAAAATTTGAGTACAGTGACGAGCATTTATAAATCATAGTTTCATAAAAACAGGAATTCAACATTTATTAGGAAGCTCAGTATAAAGAAGAGTGGGAAAAGCAGTAAAATTCACAATGTAACAGCCCTCCAGGCACCGTATCACTCATAACAAGGTATCTCAGTCACTCGTGACTCCACTACCAGTATTCCATGATCACACTTAAGCACTCTCACTCAACAAATACCAGATACCCAGTCAACTGTTGCGGCGTGCAACCCGATCCACCTAAAATATGTTGCGGCGTACAGCCCAATCCGAATAACATATGCTGCGGAGCGCAACCCGATCCATATTATATGTATATATATATATATAGTCGACTGTGCTCACTAGGGGTGTACAGACTCCGGAGGGGCTCTTACAGCCCAAGCATTATGTTGGTGCGGCGTGCAGCCCGATCCAATATACATATGCTACGGCGCGCAGCCCGATCCATATAATATCTTCTGAGGCGTGCAGACCGATCCATAACTATCCTCACAATCTCGGCTCTCGACCTCACTCAGTCATCCTGTCAAGACACTCGGGCAACTCATCTCAACATCACGGGACTCAACCCAAAATACCTCACAGGACTCTAAAACGGTGTAATAACAGTGAAAATAGCAACAAATAGTAAGCATGACTGAGTTCACAAATTATTTACTAACATAGTGTGAGAATAGTGTAATAAAAGCCCTGAGGGTCTAAATAGATCGGCACAAGGCCCCAAACATGGCTTACAACCCATATTAAGTATAAGTCTCTAAAATACAGGATATCTCATGATTTCAAATCAATTATACGGCTTAATAATCGCTACGGGACGGACCAAGTCACAATCCCTATCGGTGCATGCCACACGCTCCTCACCTAGCATGTGCGTCACCTCATTTACCAAAACAATACAAAATACTGGGGTTTTATACCCTCAGGTCTAGAGTTACAATCGTTACTTACCTCAAAACAGTCCAAAAACTACTCCGCGATGCTCTTGCCCCTCGAATCGGCTCCCAAATGCTCTGAGTCTATCAAAATCATATTAATAACATCAAAATATGCTAGGGAGACGAACCCCAATCGAAAACTATCAAACTTAGGCAGAATTTCCAAAATTGACCAAACCCGGCCCCCGGGCTCACGTCTCGAAATTCGATAAAAAATAAAAACAAGAATCCTGATTCCCTCACAAGTCTACCCATATCAAATTTACCAAAATTTGACAACGAATTCCCATTCAAATCATCAAAAGACATTCCTAATTTTTCCTCCCATTTTCCCCCAATTTCCACTTTAATTCTTCAAATTACATGATAAAAATCAAGGCTAATTCGCAAAATTAACCCAAAGGTTATTGAAAACACTTACCTCAAGAACCACACTGAAAATATCCTCAGAATCCTCCTTCACTCGAGCTCTCTAATGGTCTTTTGAGCTATGGCCTAAAACCCTCGTTTTAAAACTTAAACTTTCTGCCAAGTTTTTTCTTTATCGCGAAGCACAAACTCCCTAGGCCTCAAATTTACTCTGCGAGAACGCGTCAAAAACATCGCGAACGCGATGCATCGCCTGACTTGCCTTCGCGAACGCGGTCCACTCCTCGCGATCGCATAAGTCAAAACCCTTGGGGTCACCAATCGCCTAATCTTCTTCGCGAACGCATGCCCTTAACCGCGAATGTGATGCGTCTGCACCTAGACCTACGCGTTTGCATCCACCCCTTCGCGAACGCGAAGAAAAAATACTCAGCTTCCCAAAACGAACCTCCGCGAACGCGATGAACAATTTCTCTGCACCAAAACACCAGCAAAAACAGCCAAGTTCCAAACAAAAATCGATCCGTTAACCACCCGGAACTCACCCGAGGCCCCCGGGACCTCAACCAAAACATACCACCACATTCCATAACCTTATTCAAATGTAGTCGAGCCTTAGAAACACCAAAAACAACACAAAAACACCAAAATCACATCAAATTCAAGCCTATAAACTTTGAAATTTATAAATTTCACAAAATATGCTGAAACTATCCAAAACACATCCGATTGACCTGAAAATTTTCACACATATCCAAAATGACATTACGAACCTGTTCCAACTTTTGAAATTCCATTACGTCCTCGATAGCCTATTTTTCACTGCCGACCTGAAATCGCCAAAAACCAACTTTCGTCAATTCAAGCGTAATTCTACACCGGACATCAAAACTATATTTCTAACACACTCCTAAGTCCCAAATCACCTAACGGAGCTATCCAAGTCATAAAATCCACATTCCGAGGTCGTTTACCAAGAAATCAACTCCTAGTTGACTTTTTCAACTTTAAGGCTAATTTAAGAGACTAAGTGTCTCAACTCTCACCACGACCACTCCGAACCCGAACCAATCGACCTCAAAACATCATAAGCAAACTAAACAAAGCATGACAAGACAGAAACAGGAATAACGAGGCTAATTCTACATGACGACCGGTCGGGTCGTTACAACAACCTAGGGAAGATCTATCCCGGAATATATACATCACTGACCATCAGTCACTCAGTACCAAGGAAAGGCCAATTCGGCCCCATGGAGAAGATCCATCTCTAGTTATACAAATTCTTCGGACAAGATCCATGTCTAGAGAATATCCATCCCTCAATATAATCAACCGCGCTCACTGAGGGTGTACAGACTCTGGAGGGGCTTCTACAGCCCAGGCGATATCATAAGCAAGATCGCGACATAAATCAATATAACATGTTGTAGCGTGCAGCCCGATCCCATAACTATAACTCATAATCATCCTCACACAACCATCAATCTCACCAGTATCAATCTCGGGCTCACAATATCATGAAACTAGCCCGACAACAATGATATGATGTATCATTAAACAACCTGAGACTAAGATATAATATGAATGCATGAATATGACTAAGTACAAACTATCAATGAAATCAATGAGATGACAGCAAGAAGCGTCCACTATGGGTCCTAACAATATCAACATAAAAGCCTAAACATGATATTTAGCATGATTGACAGCTCGGTTACTTTATCACATGGTGAAAACACAAATATCAAGAAAATAGGGCCACTAAAATAACAAAGACCTACTCGAGGCCTCAAATCACGCATAACAACATCGGAATGGTGAATCGCACCCCAAATCAAACTTAACGAACTTTTCCAAACCTTCAAATTCAATTTTTATTGATTAGTGTAGAAATCGTTCTAGAAATATCAAATTGCAAATCTAGACATACGCCCGAGTCAAAACTTACCATCCGGACCTAACGGAACCATCAAAACTCCAATTCGAGGTCAAATGCTAAAAAGTCCAACTTGGTCAACTCTTCCAACTTAAAGCTTTAATCATGAAGTTCATTCGTCCAAATCGATTCATTATAACCCAAAAAACAAAATCGATGATTCACACAAGTCATGCCCATAAACTACCAAGCGAAGTGCAAATGCTCAAAACGATCGGTCGGGTCGTTACAGGCTTACAGGCTTGTGTTGCCGCTGTAGTTATCAGCAGTTCATATGTCGTTCCATGTGTCTATGCTCCAGTAGTATCACAGCAATCTGTCCCATATGTTATATTTTATCTTTGTCCAGTTGGACAAGGATTTGACTTACGAGGAGGAGCCGATGGCTATTTTAGCTTGGCAAGTTCGTTAGTTGAGATCGAAGACTTATCGTTTAGTTCGAGTACAATGGAGAGGTCAGCTCGTCGAGGCAGCTACTTCGGAGTCCGAGTCACACATGCGGAGTAGATATCCCCATATTTTCACCATTTCAGGTACTTTTCTATGTTCGTTCGAGGACGAACAATTATTTTAGAGGTGGATAATGTGATGACCCAAAAGGACATCTTATGTGTTACAACCCAATTCTGCACTTTAAAGATTTAAACACCTCTTATTGCATGCGCACTCCGGGCGTATTTCCGGAAAGTTGTTATGTTAAAAACTAATAAAAATAAGAGTTTTTGCATAAAAACTACATTTGAGTTGACTTCAGTCAACATTATGAGTAAGCGGACCCAGATTCGTGTTTTGAAAGTACCGGTTGGTCCGCACCGAAATTTGGGAGTTGGGCGTATGCCCAAAATCGAATTCGGAAGTCCCTAGCCCGAGATATCGGACTTTATCAGAATTTGAAAGTTAAAGCCTTAATGAATTTGAAATGTTTGACCATAGTTTGACTTTTTGGATAACGGGTCCGTATTTTGGTTCCGGAACCCGGTATAGGTCTAATATCATATTTATGACTTGTCTTTGAAATTTGGTGAAAAAACGGAGTTGGTTTGATGTAATTCGGACGTCCGGATGTGAAAATAGAAGCTTCAAAGTTTTCTGGAAAATTTCATTTGATTTTGTGTTCAATTCATAGTTTTAGATGTTATTTTGGCGATTTGATCACGTGAGCAAGATCGTATGATATTTTTAGACTTACGTGCATAGTTGGTTTAGAGCTTCGAGGGCTCGGTTGAGTTTCGGATAAGCTACAGAGTGAAATGAACTTAGAAAATCATAGTTGGTGCATCAGATATGCAGACTTCGCATTTGCGAGATCTTGCTCACAAATGCGAGCCTCGCATTTGCGAAGAGACCATCCCATTTGCGAGCATTAGGGATGGGGTGTTCCTTCACAATGGAAGATTAATTAGTTAAATAAGGAATTAGTGAATAATTAAGACTTTTGTATAAGCCTTAACGTGGCAGCCAAGGCTTTAGGAAGTAACGACTATTAAATCACAATTGCAAGGTGTCTAAATTGGAGAAATTTTGGTGGCCATGTTTTACAAAGTGGGGCCCACCGCACCAAGACTTAAGAATCTCTTTAATTCACATATGAAGATGGTCACACTTACTTAGTAACGAGATGAAAAGTCTTCATCAAGCTCACACAAAGTGATAGCAATGTAAATTGTTATAAAATCCATACAATTCTACTTAGCAACGTGAGAATTCTGATTCTAAGGGAGTACGGTGAAATATTTTTCAAGAATATCTTACATATTTTTCTCTACCTCGGTCCGTCGTTACGTGTTTTTCGCAAAAGACGTGTGTTAGGGGGATTTTCAAGAGAATTTGTTTAGGTATGTTAAGGCTATCCTTTTTTTTCTTTTGGCATGATCTATACAACACAAACGAAACAAGCAAATGCACAATTTCCATAAATGACTCTATTCATAGAAATATTAGAGATGCTTATGTTATTGATTCCCTATGTGTCATATTATTCTATCATCTGTTCATGGGTCTCAGAAAATACGTAAGTTGATAAAGTTTATATCATGATATTAATCAGAGGTATAATGGTCTTATGATGTTCCGAGAAATTTTATTGACGTACTTCTCATGCATTGCATTAATTTGCATTGACCCATGACCAGAAAGCGTTATATACGCGTATATATGTATATGGGATATGGGAAAAGGTTACGGCGTTATGGATGCACCAGCACCTGATCAACTGGTATACGTTGATGATTTGCCCACAGTGGCCGAGATGATATGATTGGATGCCCTCATAGGCTTGATGATGTTATGAACGCATATACCTATGCATGGTATGATTTTTATATTCATATGCATTACATTATAAATATTAATGATTCACAGTGATATTCAGGTATACATGTTGAGTTTTTTACTCCATATTTCTCTCATGTGTATTGTTTACTGATTTTTATTCCTTACATACTCGGTACATTATTTATACTGACGTCCCTTTTGCCTGGGGACACTGTGTTTCATGCCCGCAGGTCCCGATAGATAGGTTGAGAGTCCTCCAAGTAGGCTATCAGCTCAGCGGAAGATGTTGGTGCGCTCCATTGCTCCGGAGTTGCTTGTTTGGTCAATATGATTTAGACACATATTGTTTTGTATGGAGGGGCCCTATCCTGACCTTTATGATAAGTATGTACTCTTAGAGGCTTGTAGACAGATGTCATGTATACGGATAATTGTATGGCCTTGGTGGCCTATGTTTTTAGTTTACAAATGATCATGTAGGCCTTATAGGCCCGTATGAAACATGTATAAGTTTTTATATCAGGTTGAGTCGTCCTTTATTGAGTATTCCTTTATTTTATTCTGGTTATCTCATGAAGGCCCGTGTGGCCTATTTTCCAATAAGAGTACGATAAGAAATATATGTATGTTGGTACACGGTTGAGTAAGGTACCGGGTGCCCGTTGCGGCCCATATGTTTGGGTCATGACATAAGTGGTATCAGAGCAATTCTGTCATAGGGAGTGTACAAGTCGTGTCTAGTAGAGTCTTGTTTATGGGTGTGTCTTGCACCACACTTATAAGAAGGAGGCTACAGGGAATTTAGGACTGTCACTCTTTCTTATTACTCTATATTGTGTGGTAGAGCTCAGTCGTAGAAACTCAAATTCCTAAATTCTATTATATTCGTAATACAACGATACCTACATCCACATAGTTGGTAAGAGATATAGTTGTGGAAGAGTTGAGCTAGAGGAATTCGAGTTTACATCATTCCTATGATGGATAAGATGTGTGTACTAAGACATGTAAGCTTCCTTAAAAGGAGCCTTGAGGCAAAGATATATATCCACCCCTATGGTGAAAAGCAATGAGAGATTCAGAAGATAGATACAAATTTCAACAAGTAAAAGAATTAAGATGAAGAATGGTACGAGGTACCCTGTTAGTAAAGATGATCATTATTTACAATTCAGAAAGAGAGATATAAGCATTTTGAATTACATTCAACAGTAACGGAGGTATGTACAATTGGCCACACCCATCTCATTTATGCCCTATGAAATCTAACAGAAGTAGTATAAAAGAAGGACAGATATCAGGATCTGGCTGGGGTTAGAGTGACCCAAAATGGCGGAGGGATTGTTTGCGATAGTAGACATTTCCGAAAGATTTTGCAAATGTGCTAATAGATCTCCTAGTGAGATACCCAGATGATGCACTCTAAAATTGTACTGCTAGATATAAGTACTACAAAGATAGGCACTGGAATCTTGGAAGGGATAAATATTATCTTAGTGTGGCTCCCATCCCTATTAGAGAGAGAATGTTAGGCAACCTGAAGGGCCAGTGGATGGATCAAGGGGAGCTAAAGGCAAAAGAATGTCTTGTTGAAGTTTTCAGAATAAAGTGATAGACATAAATATTAGCAGGTAAATAAGAAGGGAGTTAAGGAAGCACTACGAGTAAGATGTGATACATGGATGAAAACGGTAGAACAAAAAGGTGACAGTATTACAGAGTCTATAGTCAAGTAAAGGAAAAGACGAGAGGTGAAAGGCCTTGAGAGAACAAAGGAGTATAGGCCATAAAGTCATATCCTCATTTCGAGAAATAAGTTCATGACTCCAGCGCAATAACTGGAAGGAAATGTTAGACACAGAATAATAGAAATCAGTATGGACTAGTGAAAAAGATAAACTAAACATGAATTAGGGACTGAGCAATTTGATAATAGTTGACATCGTGAGAAATTCAGAGATTGGGTTTCGGCGATGATCGAATGGACGACAGAAGAATAACCTTTAAAAGTCATTCAGGAAGACACTTTCCAAAAGCAAGCAATGTGAACAAAGTTAAGCTTCAGGAACTTGTTACACCCCATGTTTTTGTGTGTGAATGTGTGTCATAAGTAAATTGATATAAGCTTGGAAATGAGATGGTACAGCCCGCATTTTCATATGTTAAAATTTCGTCGTAAGCTTATCGACGTAAGTTTGAGAATGAGATTGTTTTGAGATTATCAGCATTATGCTATTTCAAACAAGTGATGAGTAAATTCGTGAAAGTGAGAGGGTAAGCATATCAAAGAAAATGAATTTCATCAAAGTTTTACATTTTTGGGATAATGTCAAAAGAATCGGTTCAGGTATGTTAAGGCTATCCCTTCTTTCTTTTTGGCATGATCCAAATAATACAAATGAAATGAGAAAAATACGCAACTTTCATAAATGATTCTATTCATAGAAATACTAGGGGTGTATATATTCTTGATTCCCATGTGAATTATTATTATATCTTTTGTTCATGGGTCTCAGAAAATACGTATTTGATAAAGTTTATCCGAAAGGCATATTATTTTTATGACACTCCGAGAAATCTTATTAATGTATTTCTTATGTAATTCATGCATTTATACATGTACATTAACCTATGATCAGATGGCGTTATATACGCTTATATGTATATGTATATGGGATATGGGAAAAGGTTACGATGTTATATACGCACCACCGCCTGATAAGCTGGTATACGTTGATGATTTTCCCACAGTGGCCGAGATGATATGATGGGATGCCATATGAGGCTTGATGATGTTATGAATGCATACCTATGCATGGTACGAAAGTTATATGCATATGCATGACATTATAATATTAAATGATTCATAGAGCTATTTAGATATACATGTTGAGTCTTTTACTCCATGTTTCTCTCGTGTCTATTGTTTACTGATTTTCATCCCTTACATACTCGGTACATTATTTGTATTGACGTTCCTTTTGCCTGGGGACGCTGTGTTTGATGCCCGCAGGTTCTGATAGAGAGGTTGAGAGCCCTCCAAGTAGGCTATCAGCTCAGCAGAAGGTGTTGGTGCGCTCCATTTGCTACGGAGTTGCTTATGTGGTCAGTATGATTAGGACATGTACTGATTAGTATGGAGGGGCCCTGTCCCGACCCTTATGAAATTTATGTACTCTTAGAGTCTTGTAGACATATGTCGTGTACGTGAAAGATTGTACGACATTGTCGGCCTATGTTTTGAGTTTATAAATGATCATGTTGGCCTATTAGGCCCGTATGTCACGTGTATATGATGATGTAATTAGAAATATACATTACGTTGGTACTAAGTTAAGTAAGGTACCCGGTGCCCGTCGCGGCCCATCGATTTGGGTCGTGACAAAAGGGGTATCAAAGCAGTTCTGTCCTAGGGAGTATTCAAGTCGTGTCTAGTACAGTCTTATTTATGGTGTGTCATGCACCACACTTATATGCAGGAGGCTACAAGGCAGTTAAGACTGTTACTCTTTCTTCTTACTCTACATCGTGTGGTAGAGCTCAATTGTTAGAATTCAGTTTCCTAAACTCTATCTTATTCATAATACGACGATACCTACATCCAGAAAGATGGTTGGTAAGAGATATAGCTGTGGAAGAATTGAGTTAGGGAAACTCGAGTGTGCATCATTCCTTTGATGGATAAATGTGAGGTATTCAGCAGAACATGTTTGTACCTTACGTGTAAGCTTCTTGATAAGGAGCCTTAATGCAAGAATATCTATCCACCTCTATGGTGAAAGGCAATGAGAGATGCAGAAGATAGATACAATCTTCAACGAGTAAAAGGAGCAAGATGAGAAGGGTACGAGGTACCCAATTAATGAAGATTATCGGTATTTTCAACTCCGGCAGAAAAGTATAAGCATTGTGACTTACCTTCAACGGTAACAGATGTATGTAGAATTTGCCACACCCATCTCAGTTATACCCTATTGGGGGCTCGCATGTGTAGTTTAAGAAAAGGACAGGATATTAGGATTCGACTGGGGTTAGAGTAACCCAAAATGATAAATGGATTGTTTGTGTTAGTTGACATTTTCGAAGGATATTACAAATCTACTAATAGATCTCCGTGTGAGGCACCCAGATGGTGCACTCTAGAATATTATAATTACATGTGAATATTAGCATGAAAAAAAATCATCAAAAAATATTTAAAAAATCAGAAGATAAGCACGGAAAGCCTGTAAGGGATAAATATTACCTTAGTGTGGCTCGCGTCCCTAGTACACCGAGAACACTAAACAACCCAAAGAGCCACTAGAGGGAGCAAGGGGAGCTAAAAGCAAAAAGATGTCTTGTTCGATCTTTCAGAATAAAGTGATATACATAAATGTTAGCGGGAAATAAGAAAAGAGCTAATGAAGCATTATTAGTAAGATATGATACATGAATGGCAACGGTAGATAAAAAAGATGACAGTATTATAGAGTCTGTAGTCAATGAAGGAAAAGACGAGAGGTGACAGTCCTTAAGACAACAAAAGAGTATAGGCCATAAAGTCATATCCTCATTTCAAGAAATAAGTTCAAGACTCCTACGCGAATACCGGAAGAAAAATTAAGACCCCAGAACAATAGAAATCAGTATGGACTGGTGAACAAGATAAACTAAACATGAATTAGGGATTGAGTGATTGGATAATAGTCAGCATCATGAGAATTGCATATTTCGATCCAGCGATAATAGAGTGGACAACAGAAGAAGATTCATGAGAAATTCATAGAATGGTCATTCAGGAAGAAGCTTCCCTAAAGCAGAAAGGTGAGTAAAGTTAAGCTTAAGGGATTGTATGTTCCGGTTACACTAAGTGTCACCCTCGCGAGTGAAGAATTTCGTTATCCTTGGTACAGAAGAATTACCGCAAGGCGAGTAAGGATCATCGATGATGTGAAAAGATGCCAAAGATGAGAGGGTAAAAAATGTATACGTAGATCATCGTAGCACTAAATCTTAGTGCTCCCCTAAAGGGGGGAATATGGTGTGATATGGCACTAAGTCAGAATTAAGTGGTTCTAGTAGCTACGTAATGGTAAAGGAAGAATGTGATAAGAATAAGAAAAGGTTAAGATTGCACTTATTCAAATCCTACAGATACGCAACGATTCAATAACATTATGCAAACACGACGCCAAGGAGAGGGGGTAAGGGTTCATGCCTGTGATGTTATTGATAGATAAGGAGTCAGTGCGGGACGTAAGTTAAGATAAATGATATGACCCATGAAAGATTACACAGAATATTGATATGATAATGAGCCAATGAGTAGTTAGTAGTTGATTCAGGAAGAGCCTAGTTATGGCTAGGCAAGATGATACAGACAAATCAACAGATCGTGCAAGATAAACATAGTGAACACCAACATGGGAAATCCAGTCTCGCGGATGTTACATTGTAATACTTGAGAAAAATTATGATAGGAGTCAGGGTAGTTAAAGGTACCGTATGAATGTTATGTAAATAAAAGATAGGCTCACTAGGAAGACAGTCAAAATATCAGTTCAGGAGCAACCGTACAAGCACAAGGGTGTGGAAATAAGTAACTACGGATAATTATAGGCAAGGAAGAACATCAAAAATTCTGTCAAGTATACGATGTAATAAGCTCACAGCTTCACAAGAGTCAGAATGTCTTCCCTAAGTACTACAATGAAAGACTAACTGAGGAAATAAGGAAGAAGGCTTCAACTTAAGCACAGTGAACTAAAGAGGAAATGGTCATGTAAAAAAACAGTCTCACTACAAAATTGTATGCACCCCATGAGAAAGTGGAACCTACCATGGCTAAGGAACTGGAAGAAAATCAAAAGAAATATTTGAGACCATATGAGTTGCACAAAAATTCTGGCATGCATGGGAACTAAGATAAGCTAAGTATACACGCAACAGAGGGGCAGAAAGACCAGGAAAAGTACTAGCTTAGGTTTAAAGGAAGCTCAGAAGGAACAAAAGGGATTATGCACTTAAGATTTTAGAGTGATATCCATGCACCATATATGTAGACATTCATACAGCCGTAGAAGACTCCGGTATAAGTTAAAATAAAGAATTGAGCCTAGGGCATAGAAAAGGATTGAATTATCAGAAAATTGTATCATGGATATTACATATTGCCCATGAAAGGCTAAAAGTAATAACTAATACAGTGATCCACATATCAGAAGATACCTTAAGCCTACATAAAGGTTGATTAGAAGGAAGAGGAAACTAAAGAGTTACAACAATGAAGTAAACCAGGAGTCTGATTATTTGACCTAAAAAAATATAGAAACCGTGATTGAGAACATTGTAGGATCGCTCTTAATATCAGAGGTACAAGAGAGATAATATAGTATCCATATTCTATAATGGTCTACGATAAAGTCAGTTAGAAGCGTATCAGCCTCATATGAAGCCAATATGAAGCTCCCACTGGAGTGTGTATGCACCAGAGGTGCAAGTATTATAATAGAGCTTCAAGTTGCGGATGTGAATTATACCTATGTGGAAGGGAGGTCATGAAAGAGATAGAAGATGTGATGCAAGATTTTAAGGTAAGTAAGGTAAATGTGAACAATGCACGAGATACTCAAATGCAGAAGATCATGAATAGTCCATACTTCGGATAGAAGTATAGAAGTGTTGGGATTCAGTATCCATGAATGATAGCGGCGTCGTCAGTGGCATATATCTTCCAGCCTATGGTTTCTAGTTACCGAGAGGCCTAGTTAAGAAAGTAAGGAAGAGTTTGAGACGATGTGATGTCTCGCTTGATGTTCCAAAATACACAAGGAATCTATGGTGCAAGCAAGTTGAAAGAAGGTTGCGAGTAGTATAACTTGATATGTGTAGGTCGCAAGCTAAAGTAGGGTAAAGCGACAAGGTTTTAGGAAGACATGGGTAAGGATAATAAAGGGCGAGTGAGAAGGGGATGAGAATGGATAAGTCCTTAGTATTAAGCCCATGAAAACAAGAGAATTGATGGTCTCTCGAAGTTATTAAAGCTCAACATAGCCTAAATGAACTCAAAGGAGTCTAAGACTAATAGCATGTAAAAGAGATGGAATGTTGTCCTGGTAGTAAAATAAGGATATACTTGTGATAAATGAAAGATGACATTTGGACCTTCGATTGAGTGATGCTTTGAAGGGATTTCATGAATTGTACAGGATTAAAATACACACGTAAGTGAGTCACATTGGGATGCTATAAAGTACGGTTATTGAAGTATAATATCGCCGCTAAGTGGATCAGGAAAATCACTTCGAATATTCCTTAATGCAATGTAAGCCCTAGTGGGAATGTTTTACGTAAGAAGTTTCAAGATATTAGTGGTATATTGTAGATACATTAAGGTAAATCAACAATGGATGGATAGAAGTTACAAATTACGAAATGAGATATGGCAATATTCTTAAGTTCGACAAAGTACCGACCGAAGAACTTCAATACACCTATAAATGCCCATAGGGACATCTTATCAAATTCTCTATATGCTCCCAAAGTGAGGCCTAAAGATTGTCTAAAACCTGAAGGGAAGAGTCACATAGGAGCACACGCAAGGAAAAAGTCCTACAAGTTGCATGGTAGAAGGTAGCAAGAGTTATGATATTGGAAGAGTTCTGACCACAGACCGTGGTGTGAGAAAGAGGCCTAAAGGGGGGAATGCTCTGGCCTTTGGATTTATTCAAATAACAATTGCCTAAATGGAAAGGAGAATATAAAAGTATTCGGAAGACATAAGTTATGAAAATGATAAGTGCATCAGTCAACATTCGAGGACGAATATTACAAAGAATGGAATAATGTTACACCCATGTTTTCGTACATGAAAGTACGCCATAAGTAAATTGATAGAAGCTCGGAATGGTATATTCCGCATTTTCGTATATTAAAATTTTGTCGTAAGCTAATCGATGTAAGTTCGAGAATGAGATTATTTTGAGATTATAAGCATTATGCTATTTCAAACAAGTGATGAGTAAATTCGTGAAGGTGAGAGGGTAAGCAAATCAAAGAAAATGAATTGCGTTGAAGTTTGATATTTTGGGATAAAATACTACTCGAGCTAAAATACCCGATATTTATGGACTAGTACCATACAAGGTACCACATGGCCATAATAATAAGGTGTACAAAGTGTGTTAAAACTGAGTAGTATTTTAACTAATTTGAGATAATTCATATTTACGTGAATAATCGAGTAATTAATAAACTTTAGTGGGATATTAATTAAAAATTTATGGATAAAATAATTAAGTGTGAATTTTTGGATAATTACTATGGGACAAACATCCACGTGGGAGTGTGGGAATTTTGCAGCAAATTTCCATCTCTTCATGACCTTAAGAAGGTGGTGGCATCATTTAAGATATGTGTAACTTTATCTCATTTTGTTGAAGAATATCAAGAAGGCAAAATTAGTATGACATCTATACTTTTCCTTTCGTGTAGTAACAGATGCTAAGATTTAAAGTGGATTTAAAGTGGGATGATATAGATTGGCCTGCTAAGAACGAATGGAATTCTTAAACAAGATTTAACATGAATCCTTTACAAAGTGATATAATCTGCAACGTGATTTTGCTTCAACAAAGTTTCATACGAATTTATACTGTCGTAATAGAACCGAGATTTGCAATTTTAAGGGGAGTACGGTGCAATTTTCTCAAGAACATCATACGGATTTTTTCTATATCGATCCACCATTGCGCGTTATCGCAATCAATGGTGTTAAAGAGATTGTCAAGAGAACCGGTTCAGGTATGTTAAGGCTATCCCTTCTTTCTTTTTTGCATGATCCAAATAATACAAATGAAATGAGAAAAATACGCAACTTTCGTAAATGACTTTTTTCATAGAAATACTAGGGGTGTCTATATTGTTGATTCCCCATGTGAATTATTATTATATCTTCTATTCATGGGTCTCAGCAAAATACGTATTTGATAATTTATCCGAAAGGCATATTATTTTTATGACATTCCGAAAAATATTATTAACGTATTTCTTATGCATTTCATGCATTTATACATGTGCATTGACCCATGACCAAATGGCGTTATATACGCGTATTTATATGTATATTATATTTATATGGGATATGGGGAAAATGTTACGATATTATATAAGCACCACCACCTAATCAGTTGGTATACATTATCAATTTGCCCACAGGGTCCGAGATGATATGATGGGATGCCCTCAGAGGCTTGATGATGTTATGACCGCATATACCTATGCATGATATGATAATTATATGCATATGCATGACATTATAATATTAAATTATTCACAGAGCTATTCAGATATACATGTTGGGTCTTTTACTCCATGTTTCTCTCATATCAATTGTTTACTGATTTTTATTCCTTACATACTCGGTACATTATTTGTATTGAAGTCCCTTTTGCCTGGGGACGCTGTGTTTCATGCCAGTAGGTCCCGATAGACAGGTTGAGAGTCCTCCAAGTAGGCTATTAGCTCAGTGAATGGTGTTGGTGCGCTCCATTTGCTCCGGAGTTGCTTTTGTGGTCAGTATAATTAGGACATGTACTGATTAGTATGGCAGGATCCTGTCCTGACCCTTATGACATTTATGTACTCTTAGAAGCTTGTAGACATACGTCGTGTACGTGAAAGATTGTACGGCCTTGTCGGCCTATTGTTTGAGCTTATATATGACCATGTTGACCTATTAGGCCTGTATTTCACGTGCATATGATGATGTAATAACAATGATACGTTACGTTGGTACCCGGTTGAGTAAAGTACCGGGTGCTCGTCGCGGCCCATCGGTTTGGGTTGTGACAAAAGTGTATGTGCCAGCTATACTAAGTGTCACCCTCGCGAGTAAGGAAATTTGTTATCCTATGTATAGAAGGATTACCGCAAGGCGAGTAAGGGTCATCGATGAAGATGAAGAGGTAAAACATCTATAGGTAGATCATCTTAGCACTCAATCTTAGTACTCCCCAATGGGGGGAATATGGCATGTGGCATTAAGTCAAAATTAAGTGGTTCTAGTAATTCTGAAATGGTAAAGGAAGAATGCGAAAAAAATGAAAAAGGGATGAGATTGCACTTATTCAAAGCCTACAGATAGGCTACGATTCCTACATTATGCAAGCACGACGTCAAGGAAAGGAATAAAGGGTTCTTGCGCGGGATGTTATTGCTAAATAAGGAGCCAGTGCGAGAGGTAAGTTAAGACAAAGGAAATAACTCAAGAAAGATTACGTGAAAAATAGATATGAGAATGGACCAACAAGCAGTTAGTAGTTGATTCAGGAAGAGTCTAGTTATGGAAAGACAAGAGGTTACAAATAAATTAATAGATCATGCAAGATAAACGTAGTGAACCCTAACATAGGGAATTCAGTCTCGCAGATACGACATCGTGACCCTTGAGAAATATTCAGATAGGAGTTGGGGTAGTTAAAGGTACCGTATGAATGTTACAGAAATAAAAGAGAGTTCAACTGGAAGACAGTCAAAACTTCAGTTCATAAGCAACCATATGAGCACAAGAGTGTGGAGGTAAGTAACTACGGATAATTATAGGCGAGGAAGGACATCAAAAAACAATCCGTCGAGTATACCATGTTATGCTCGCAGCTTTACAAGAGTCAGAGGATCCTCCCTAAATACTACAATGAAAGACTAGCTGAGGAAATAAGGAAGAAAATTTCAACTTAAACAAGATAACTCGAAGGAGAAATGGTCATATAAAAAAAATAGCCTCACTACAACGTTGTGTGCACTCTATAGGAAAGTGGCACCTACTGTGGCTAATGATCGAGAAGTAAGGTCAAAAGTAATATTCGTGATCATATGAGTTGCAAAAAAATTCCGGCATGCGTGGGAACTCAGATAAGCTAAGTATGCACACAAAAAGAAGGCAAAAAGACCCGAAAAAGTAATAGCTTACGTTTAAAGAAAGCTGAGACGGAATGAAAAGAGTTATTCGATTAATGATCCAGAGTTAGTTACATTATAAATGCACTCAATATTTCAGTGTATTATCCATGCAACATATATATAGACATTCATACAGCTGTAGAAGACTCCGGTATAAGTTAAAAGAAAGAATTGAGCCAAGGTCATAGACAAATGATTGAATTTTTAGAAGACTGTATCCTGGATATTCCATAGCATCCATGAAAGGCTAAAGTAATACCATGAGCCACAGATCGGAAGATAGCTTAAACCTACATAAAGGTTTATCAAAGTGAATAAGAAACTAAAGAGTTATATCAACCAAGTAAATAAAGAGTCTGATTATTGGACCCAGAAAATTATAGAAATCGTGATTGAGAACATAGCAGAATCATTCTTAATATCAGAAGTACAAGAGAGATAGTACAACGCCATATTCTATAACGGCTCTACGAGAAAGCTAGTTAGGAGAGTTCCATCCTCATAAGAAGTCAGTATGTATCTCCCATCGGTGTTGTGTATGCACCTTTGCAAGTATTATAATAGAGCTTTAAGTCGTGGATATGAATTATACCTATGTGGAAGAGAGGTCATGATAGAGATAAAAGATATGATGTGAGATTTTAAGGTATGTAGGTAAAGGTGAACACCGTATGAGATACTCAAATGCAGAAGGTTGTGAATAGTCTATACTTCGGATAGAAGACTAGAAGCGCGGGGATTCAGTATCCAGGAATGATAGCGACATCATCAGTGGAATATCTTCCAGCCTATGATTTCTAGGTACTGAGAGATCTAGTCAAGAAAGTAAAGAACAGTTTGGGACGATGTGATGTATCGCTTGATGTTCCATAATAACACAAGGAAATATATGGTTCAAGTAAGTTGAAGGGAGGTTGCGGTTAATATAAATAGATATATGTAGGTCACAAGCTAAGGTATGGTAAAGCGACAAGGTTTTAGGAAGACAGGAGTTAGGAAAAGGAAGGGTGAGTAAGAAGGTAACAAGAATGGATACGTTCTCGGGATTAAGCCCACGAAAACAAGAAAACTGATGGGTTCTCTAAAGCTCAGTATAGCCTGAATAAACTCAAAGGAGTCTAAGACTAGTAGCATATAGAGAAGATGGAATGTTGCTCTGGTAGTAGAATGAGCATGAAATTTTGACAGATAAAGGATTGATGTGAGGAAAAAAATAAGAAGAAAAGATTTCACGGATGGCACGGGATTAGAATACCCACACCCCCCCCCCCCCCCCCCCCCCCCCCCCCCCCTCCATAAGATGAATCACATTGGGATGCTATGAAATACGGTTATGGAAGTATAGTATCGCCTCTAGGTGGATCATTCTAATTACTCCAGAGGTCCCCGATGAGACGTAGGCCCTAGAGGCAGTGTTACATAAGAGGTTTTTAATTATCAGTGGTAGATTATGGATCAACGTTAAGGTGAATCGACAATAGATGGATAAAGTTCCAACGTATGAGAAGAGATAAGGATTCCATTCTTTAGATGAACAATAATAAAGAAGCATTGAAGGACCTAGATTTAAACATCTATGATAAGAAGCGAGAGAGTAATCTTGAATTGGGTAGCAGACCTCGATAATAATAAAACCAAGGTAAGATTTATGGTATAGTATTACCTACCTAGATGTAGTAATGTCACGCCCCCAAACCAAGGGAGGCGTGGCTAGCACCCGTTGTCGCACCGGCCCGAGCGAACCACTTTGTAACTCATGATCATTCGACCCAAAACTAGAACATACAAAGGTCGAGTTAGCTGAGCTCACTCCTTTCATAACTATCATGGGCCCACTTGGCCACAACTCATAATGTACAACTGTTAGTGGGGAAACACTGTATCACTGAATAATTTTTCTTAAAACATGTATACATATGAACCTCCGGCATACTGTACAAAATGAACCTCTGTCTACAAAGCCTCTAAGATTATTTGGCATCAAATGGGACAGGGTACCGGCCTACCCAAAAGTATGTAGAAAACTTCTGACACAATGACTCATACACTCGGTTGTACTTCGAATGAGGTGGAGTTTTACCGATCCTTCCCAGAAGCCAATCACGTCTACTATGATGGCTCGCCAAACTGATTATTTATACCTGCAGGCATGAATGCAGCGTCCCCAACAAAAGGACGTCAGTACGAATAATGTACTAAGTATGTAAGGCATGTAAATTAGTATATAAAGAACATGGAAGAAACATGGAGTAAAGGACTCAACCTGTAAGTCTGGATAGCTCTATAAATCATGAAATATTTATAATGTCATGCATATGCATATAAATGTCATGTAATGCATAGGTCTAAACATACATAACATCATCAATCCTCTGAGAGCATCCCATCATATCATCTCGGCCCCTGTGGGCAAATCAACAACGTATACCAACTGATCAGGTGGTGGTGCGTATATAACACCGTAACCTTTTTTCCATATCCCATATAAATATAATATACATATAAATACGTGTATATAACGTCGTCTGGTCATGGGTCAATGTGCATGTATATGAATGAAATGCATGAAAATATGTTAATAATCTCAACATTCTCTTCGAATAAACTTTATCAACTACGTATTATTTTGAGACCCATGAACAGAAGATAGAATAATAAGACTTATGGGAGAATAAGAATATACACATCTCTAGCATTTTTACGAATAGAGTAATTTATGAAAGTTGTTCATTTGCTAGTTTCGCTCGTGTAGTATAGATCATGCCAAAAAGAAAGAAGAGATAGCCTTAACACACATGAATCGATTTTCTTGACAATCCCTCTAACAAAGTCAATTACAACAAAACATGTAACGACAAGATCGGAGTAGGGAAAAATCCGTATGGTATTCTTCAGAAGAATTGCACCAAAGTGTTGATATGTACTACTCAAGAATGTTAGCAGGCGACACCAATGCAATCATTACGTCTGATTTTTGTGAAGCTATATTTTGTTCACTACATTAAAGCAACAACATATCTTGACTCCACAATGTATATCATTCTATGTTTCTTTGGATAATCGTGGACGTGAGTTGCAGCTTCTCGTTAACGTACTATTCTTCGAAGAAAAAAACTAGCGGTCCATTTAACCAATAGGAATCGAATCGATTGTATGAGAGACGTGTACCATTTTGTCAAACATGATTCCAAAGAAAAGAAAGAGAGAAAGGAACACAGCAGTTTGTTCTATTTTCTCTAAATATCTTACTTGAACATAGATCTTGCCCACTGAAAAGCCAAATTGAAGCTGTAGACAATATGACATGCGGCACAACCGGAAAAACAAGAAAAGAAGCAAGTATTAACTTGAGGAAGCCATGTTTTGATTGTAAGCTGATTTTTGTGAAGCTTTTCTAGAAGAAAAAATATCACACCTAGTATGCAACAACTCATTGAAATAGTCATAGGACAAGGGATTGTGACACTTGATCCAATAGGACTTACGAGTCATATGTTTGGTTAGTGGTTTGCTGCCACGTGAGGGTGGGGTGTGAATTTGTTTATCTTTATCTATTTATTAGGTAATTAGGTAGTGTGTTGTTACCCGATAATTAACCAATTACCTATATAATTAAGAATTATCTTTATTTACTTAAAATACTCTTTACTTTTATTACATCTTATACACCTTACTATAATATACTCTAATATCGTGGTCATGTGGTGCCATATAAAGTTAATACATACATTATTATTTTATTAAAATATCTATGTAATATATATATATATATATTACATAGATATTTTAATAAAA
>ML294366.1:0-76441 GCA_005239495.1 Nicotiana undulata
TTTTTTTTTTTTTGCTTTTTTTTTTTACTAAACTAGTATTTAATTATACCCATTGTTAATACTTAATAATTAAAATTATTAATATTTTCCTAATTGTACATCCAATTATTTATAAATAGAGAAGTAAATCAAAAGTCAATCACAAGAGTTTAATTCCGTAATAGAAGTACAATTTTTTATGTACTCAAGATAAGATAAAAAAATTAAATTCTATATTTTGTGTGTGTTGAAACTTTTATAGATTTGATGAGTGTTACAATCTTCTCTCCTTAAAAACACTCGTCCTCGAATGTTGCTAGGGCCTTATTCTTAAGATAACAATCATTCCTTAAGTCCTTGAACTTCTTAAATTTTCTTAGCACTACTCACTTTTCCAAGGGACTCAAAATTTTGGCTAACTCCCTAGATTTTCAAATATTTCGCCAGAGTCTCCCCTGTAAATTGGACTATCTAAAACAAATACCATAACTACACCAACAACAATCAAATATACCATACCAGGCCATTCATAGGCACTATACACAGCTCATAAACTAATTACTTACACTCTGGCAAGGAGGTACAACAATAGTTAACTAAAATCTAAAGCACAACACTTTAGTAAAAAGTAAATATCTTTAATGAATTAAATGTACTCTAGCATTGTACTAAGTTATTTAATAACTAAATATACTCTGAAAGAAACTAAATTACTTCAACAACTACGTATAATCTAGCAAGGACATAAACATGGGATCTCCAATCACATAAATTGGGTTACCATCTCTATGGACAACATGTCGGCCTTAACCCCATCTCTTTTGAGGTTTGAAGAATTAATTTTCTTCCCACAAGTTTAGTCAGAGGATCGGCCAAATTTATCTTTGACTTCACATAATCAATGGAAATTATTCCATCTCTCAACAACTGTTTTATGACATCATGTTTCAATTTCATGTGTCTGCTTTTACAATTATAAGATTTATTCTTTACAATAGCTATTGCCACTTGACAATTACAATGCATAGACACAGGAGGCAATATATCCTTTATTAAAGGGATATTAGCTAAGAAGTTTCTTAGCCAGTCAACCTCAGAACTAGCTAACTCCAGAGCTACAAACTTTGATTTCATAGTCGATCTAGCAATGATCGTCTGTTTAGCTGATTTCCACGATATTGCACCACCACTAAGGGTGAATACATAACCAGTAGTGGATTTTGTCTCATCTGAATCACAGATCCAATTTGCATCACTATACCCTTCCCAAATAGAAGGAAATCCACTATATAGGATACCATAATTCATGGTTCCTCCCAAATATTTCATTAGTCTAGTTAATGCAGACCAATGCTCTTTGTTGGGATTATGAGTATATCTACTCAGTCTACACACTGCATAGGCTATATCAGGACTTGTAAAATTTATTAAATGCATCAGACTCCCAAAAATCTGCGCATATTTAGACTGAACAACTGGGTCACAATTATTCCTTTTCAACTGAGAGTTAGCATCAAAAGGAGTGCTCACAGATGTGACATTAAAATATTCAAATTTCTTATGAAGTCTCTCAACATAATGTTCTTGTGACAACATTATTCCATCTTTACTCCTTATAACTTTAACTCTCAATATAGTATTTACTTCACCCAAATCTTTCATATCAAAATTAGCAGACAAAAATAATTTAGTATTTTGCACAATATTTAAGCTTGTACCGAATATAAGCATGTCATCAACATACAGACATATTATCATATAATCATTGTCTAACACTTTAGTATAAACATATCTATCCACCTCCACTGAAAAAAACCGTCTCTCGGTAAGCTTGTTCAAATTTCTCATACCATTGCTTAGGAGCTTGTTTAAGGCCATAAAGATATTTAATTAATTTACAAACTTTATTTTCTTGTCCTGAAATGACACAACCTTCAGGTTGCACCATATAAATTTCTTCTTCTAAATCACCATTTAAAAAAGTTGTTTTGACATCCATTTGATGGATAAAAAACTTCTGGATAAAAGCTAAGGCAATTAAAACTCGAATAGAAGAAATTCTAGTTACCGGTGCAAATGTATCAAAATAATCTATACTTTATTTTTGAGAAAATCCTTTTGCTATTAACCGCGCTTTATATTTATCTAAAGATCCATTGGGATTGAATTTACTTTTGAAGATCCATTTACAACCAATTGGCTTTGCACCAGAAGATAAATCAGTTAAAATCCATGTATTATTTTTCTTAATAGAATCTATTTCAACTTTTATTGCCTACTTCCAATATGTAGCATCCAAAGAAGATATAACTTCAAAATAATTTGATGGTTCATTATCGACAAGGAAAGTTTGAAAATAATTTCCATATGAAAAATATTCTTTCCTAGACCTTTTGCTCCTTCTCAGTTCCTCATTAGAGGTAATTTGATTATTTGTTTCAACATGTGTATGAGAAATTTTTTCAGACATTGGATAAATAGATTCAAAGAACTCAGCATTCTTTGTCTAAATTATAGTATTGCAATCAGGCACATCACTTTTTAAAACAAGAAATCTATATGCAACACTATGTTCATCATATCCAATAAGCATACAATCAGCAGTTTTAGAACCTATTTTTCTCTTTTTAGGTTCAGACAACAGAACTTTAGCAAGGCACCCCCACACTTTTAAATATTTCAAATTAGGTTTATAACCCCTTCACAATTCATACAGAGTTTTGGCGGTTCTTCTATGTGGTATTCTATTTTGTAAGTGACATGCATATAATATAAATTCACCCCACATATTATCAGGAGTATTAGAACTAAGTAACATAGAGTTCATCATCTCTTTCAGTGTTATATTTTTCCTTTCAGCTACTCCATTTGACTCAGGTGAATAAGGCAAAGTTACTTCATGAATTATTCCATTCTTTTCACAAAAATAATTTTAAGATAAATATTCTCCACCTCTATCAGATCTAATTCTCTTGATTTTTCAACTACGTTGATTTTCAACCTCAATTTTATAAGAAATAAAAGCATTAAATGCATCATCTTTATTTCTAAGCAAATACAACTTAGTATATCTAAAAAAATTATCAATAAAAGTCACATAATATCTTTTACCACCTCTAGTCATAGTCTGCTTCGAGTCACCTAAATCAGTGTGAATTAAAGATAATGATTCAGTTTCTCTATTTACGGGAAAACAGGTTTTTCTAGTACTTTTAGTTTCAGCACATATTTCACACTTGTCAATATTATTTGAGTCTAAACCAGATATTAATCCTAGTGACTGCAGTTTCTTTATATACGCGACATTAACATGTCCTAATATAGCATGCCATAAAGAAATAGACTCAACCATATAAGCAGAAGCAGATGCATTTTCTTTGATATGTCACGACCCCAAATCCTAACAGGTCATGATGGCGCCTATCGTGGAACTAGGCTAGCCAACCATCACATTACTACACATTTATTCTATTATAATAATTCGAAAATCAATAATAATCAGCAAAATAAGCAATTAACATTTTTCTCTAAGTCTTTAAGCAATTATAATATAATTCAACAGTCTAAACTAATCACCCAAGACTGGAGTCAACCGATCACGAACATCTAAGAAATAAATTAACTCTGCTAATGTCATAATAATGTCTATGAATCAACTACTAAGTACTATACGAAGAAGGAAAGTGGAGAAGCTGAGGACGCTGGACAACTACCTCGAAATCTCAAACGCTGATGACAACGAGCTCAGACGACTACTGCTCCGAACCGGTACCTGGATCTGCACACAGGGGTGCAGGGAGTAATGATAAGTACGCCAACTCAGTAGTAATGAAAATAAATCACAGTCTGAGGTATATGAAACACATAGCACAAAACACCAATCCACAAAATCGTAAAACATCAAGTCTCAATACAATATACATAAGTTCGAAAACCAATTTCCAGAAAATCCTTTGAAACAAGTATATTTTTCCAATATGCCTCAGTAAAACTCTCAGTAATATCAGTTTGAAAAATGAAGTGAATCATCGTCAAAACTCAGTAAAATATCATCATAAAACTGCCCATCGGGCCATAATCATCACTCGTAACAATTTCCCTCAGCACCTCACCATCACTCAGTATCATACCCGCGGGAAACCTCACTGTCACTCATGCCTCCCAATCACTCATCACTCGGCACTCGCACGCAGTAAGTACCTGCGCTCACTGGGGGTGTGTACAGACTCCGGAGGGGCTGCTACAGCCCAAACGCTATAAACAAGCCAAATCATGACATCAATCACTCTCAGGCACTCTGCCTCTCTCATATCATAACATCCTCACAACATTAGCCCTAGACCTCACTCAGTCAGACACTCTCACGTATGCCACTCGGGCCATGAATAAAATGGGGTTCTCAATCCAAAATAGTATTTCATTTCAAGAAATAGTAATATCATCATATAGGAGTGTCAATAATTTCACAAGAAAGACTGAGTGTAAAATCATAGTTTCAAAGTAGTAGGAATATCAGTAAAATAGCCCCCAAAGGGTTAAGCAGATCGGCCCTAGGCCCCAAACATGGCTTACAACCCAAGTATAAAAAAACATAGAAATGCTAATAACCATATGCTTTAAAAGCGGTTTCGCAACCCAATAGTTTCCTAAAAAGATACATTTTTTTTTTCAAATTTCCAATTCGTGCACGCCCCACACTCGTCATCCAAATCCGTGACAGGATGTAAAGTCCGGGGTTTCTTACCCTCAGGACAGGATTTAAAGACATTACTTAACTCAAACTAGCCCGAAAACTATTCCGCAACACGCTTGCCTCTCGAATCAACTTCCGAGTGCTCCAAATCTATAAAGATCAGATTTTTCACATCAATTCATGCTAAGGGAATGAATTCCAATCGAAAAATACCAATTTTAGCACAAAACCCGACCCCCGAGCCCGCGTCTCGACAAATTTTATACCAAAATATTCTTCATCATCTCAGAGTCCGTACATGTAAATAATTCTAAAATCGGAGTTCGTTTGACCCCTCAAATCATCCCCTAAAGGTCTCATAATCTCAAGCCCTAATCCATCTTTTTCTACTGATTTTCATAAATTAAACACTGATATTTCGGTCCTTAATCACCTATATTCGAGTTTTAGGGTCCAAAATCCTTACCTCAATGAAGAACAGTGATTTCCTCTCTTCAAAATCGCCTCAAAAGCTTCTTCCTGTTCAAAAATGGTGGAAACGTGGGTATTGGTCGCAGAGGGTTTTAATTTAACTGCCCATGTTTTTATAAAATGCACAGTGCGTTTGTGGTCCCTCGCGCACGTTCGCACAGCACTGACTCGCTCGCTCATGCGTTCGCGGACGCTCCTACGCTTTCGCACAGAGTACCACTCACTCCCCTGACATACGCGCCCCACACAGTGCGATCACAAAGGACTACACGCGACCGCACTGCCTTCCTCCTTCATCTCTCTGCGATCACGTCCATGCACCTGCGGTCGCATACAGTAATCCCTGAGCCTTCCCAAATCAGCCTATGCGATCGCAACCTCTCTTATGCGATCGCACATAAGAAAATCGACCCTGCAACACACTAGCAAAAATTGCTGCTTTTCTTAGTCCAAAAGTGCCTGTTAACCACCCGAAATCAATCACAATCCCCTCGGGACCCCAACCAAATCAACCAACATATCCCATAAAATCATTCGAACTTAGTCGAGCCTTCAAAACACCAAAATCGCATCGAATTCAAGCCTAAGAACTTTGAAATTTGTAAAATCCACCAACGATGACGAAACTATCCAAAACAACTCCGATTGACCTGAAATTTTGCACACATACACAAAATGACATTACGAACATGTTCTAACATCCAAAATTTCATTCCGACCCCGATAGCCTATTTTCCACTCCCGATCGGAGATCACCAAAAAACTAACTTTCGCCAATTCAAGCCTAATTCTACACCGGACATCACAAAAATATTCTGAACACACTCCTAAGTCCCAAATCACCTAACGAAACTATCTGATCCATACAATTTGCATTTCGAGGTCGTTTACCAATAAGTCAATTCTCAGTTGACATTTCCAACCATAAGGCTATTTTTAAAGACTAAATGACTAAATTCTTGCTACATCCATTCTGATTCCGAGCCTACCAACTCTAACACATCATAAACAGCATAACCAACCTATGACAAGGCAATAATAGTAAATATAATGTATATTCTACGTAACGACTGACCGGGTCGTTACATTCTCCCCCTCTTAAACAAACGTTCGTCCTCGAACGGGTCTAGAAACATACCTGGAGTCTCAAAGAAGTGAGGATATCTGCTTTGCATCTCCCGCTCGGTCTCCCAAGTAGCCTTCTCCACTGGCTGTCCTCTCCATTGTACCTTCATTGAAGCTATATCCTTGGACCTCAGCTTTCTAACCTGACGATCCAAAATTGCTACCGGCTCTACCTCATATGACATATCACCCTCGAGTTGAACTGTGCTGAAGTCTAAAACATGAGACGGGTCACCAACGTACTTCCGGAGCATCGACACATGAAATACCAGATGAACACTCGTCAAGCTGGGTGGTAAAGCAAGTCTATAAGCCACCTCTCCAACCTTCTGAAGCACCTCAAACGGACCAATAAACCAGGGACTCAGCTTTCCCCTCTTTCCGAACCTCATAAAACCCTTCATGGGTGATACCTTCAGCAGTACCTTATCACCTTCCATAAAAGACACATACCGGACCTTCCGGTCCGTATAACTCTTCTGCCTAGACTGCGCCGTGCGAAGTTGCTCCTGAATCAACTTCACATTCTCCAACGCATCCTGAATCAAATATGTGCCTAATAGCCTAGCCTCACCAGGCTTGAACCAACCAACCGGAGATCTACACCTCCTACCATATAAAGGCTCATACGGGGCCATCTGAATACTAGACTGGTAGCTATTATTATATGTAAACTCCGCTAGTGGCAGAAACTGATCCCATGAACCACCAAAATCAATCACACAGGTACGCAACATGTCCTCCAAAATCTGAATAATCCGTTCCGACTACCCGTCGGTCTGAGGATGAAATGTTGTGCTCAACTCTAGCTGAGTACCCATACCTCTCTGCACGGCCCTCCAAAATTGAGATGTGAACTGAGTACCTATGTCATAAATAATAAAAACCAGAACTCCATGCAACCGGACAATGTCCCTAATGTAAATACCAGCTAACCGCTCTGAAGTATAAGTAGTATTGACAGGAACGAAGTGCGCGAACTTGGTCAATCTATCCACAATGACCCAAATAGCATCAAAACCCTTCGAAGTCTATGGAAGCCCAACTACAAAGTCATAGTGACCCGCTCCCACTTCCACTCCAGAATATCTAACCTCTGAAGTAACCCACCTGGTCTCTGGTGCTCATACTTGACCTGCTGGTAGTTGAGACACCGTGCTACATACTCAACAATATCTCGTTTCATCCGCCTCAACCAATAGTGCTGTCTCAAGTCCTGACACATCTTCGCGGCACCCGGATGAATGGAATACCGCGAGCTATGTGCCTATGCTAATATCAAATCCCGAAGACCATCCACATTGGGCAAACAAATACGGCCCTGCATCCTCATAACACCGTCATCACCAATAGTCACATCCTTGGCATCATCCCGACGGACCCTATCCTAAAGTACTAACAAATGCGGATCATCATACTGCCGAGCTCTAATCTGATCATAAAGAGAAGACTGGGAAGCCATGTTAGCTAATACCTGCGGAGGGTCTGACAAATCTAATATCACCAACTGACCCGCTAAGGCCTGAACATCAAGTGCTAAAGGTCGCTCTACTGCTGAAAATTAAGCTAGACTCCCAGACTCTCGACCCTACGACTCAAATCATCGGCCACTACATTGGCCTTCCCCGGTTGATACAAAATGGTGAGGTCATAATCCTTGAGAAGCTCTAACCATCTCCTCTGACGCAAATTCAAGTCCTTCTGCTTCAACAGATACTGCAGACTACGATGATCAGTGAAAATCTCACACTGCACTCCATACAAATAATGCCGCCAAATCTTGAAGGCATGAATAATGGCAGCTAACTCAAGTTCGTGCACTGGATAATTCTTCTCGTGCACCTTCAACTGTCTCGACGCGTAGGCAATCACCCTACTGTCATGCATCAATACCGCTCCCAAACCCACTCTAGAAGCATCACAATAGACTGTACAAAAACCCGAACCAGTATGAGGATAAAGAGGTCGTTGATGTAAGTTGGGCTTTTCTGAATACCCGCCTTGAAACATTAATGGAAGCAGGCTAGGATAACTTTGACTTAAAAGTTGAGATTGAAAAAACCAACGAAACAATCGAGAAGGCCCGGCAAAGTAAAAGTTTCTCATCACCCGAGGTTGATGTTCCCGAAGGTGATGAAATCATGCATGGTGAAGCTGCTGCTCAACCCTCACCTGCTCAAGCTGCTTCTCCTTCTAGTGATGAAGCCAATTCCCCCCCCCCCCCCCCTTCCCAAGTGAAAAGTAATAATATTTGAGTGTTGTGTTTTATATTATTTGGTGAAACAACTGGAGGTTTACCCCCAGACCCATTTGGGGGTAAAGTTTTTGGAAAGTCCCCAGGTCAGTTTTGGGGTTCTTTTGTATAAATCAAATAGTATGCAACTAAGTTCATACTTAGTTTTAACCAAGTTATAATATCATGTCTTTATGTTTTTGCTCAACTTGTGTGATATTTTGTTTTGAGTTTTCGTTCTACCCTTTAATTGTGCATAAAAAATGCTTCAGTGTTTCGTGTTTTTTTAAACAAGCACGATTTATAAAAGAGAGCCCTTTTATGAACGACACTTAATGAAGAAGATGTGTCAACTTCATAATGGTGTAAACATACAAGAAAGAAATAGGAATACACATGTTCCTTCGAGTAGATTTTTGAAGAAAGTTTTTGTATCATTCGAACTTTCATAATACTTTACATGTATTCAAGTATCATCTATGACATTTTCGTAACTGTTTTCTTTATAACAGATTTGTAAAAATACAAGGGTATAACTTATAGCCTGTAAATAAATATTGCCTCTAACATAAACATCCGTTTACACCACGAGTATGTTCTTTGTAGGTTTTTGAATCAGGCTTGCGTTTTTGGCTCTTGACTTCGCTCTTAACTTTCGATTTGTCGGGTAAAGTAGACCTCAGGTTTGACTTGAATTCTGACTTTTTCTTGTCTTTTTTGCCTTATATATTATATAGTCTCTCAAGTGTTTGAGCTTTGAAGTATGAAATCTCGAGCACTTGATTATTCCTTCCTTGTGGTCCATTTCCTGAAAAGGAAAAACATACAGGACTCGAAGGTATATACAGTGCGTGTCTTTCAGGTCTAATATCCTCACTTGGTGTGAGTTAGCTTTTTGCCTAACATCTAAAATTATTAGTATAATTTTAACTGTACTAAATAAAAGCGTATGTAAATGATACTTGACCGTGGGTATTTCTTTTGCTTAGAAATAGTACTTCTTTAAATGAACATCGTTCCAATTTGAGGGTAAAACCTTGCCATCGATGGTTTCCAACTCATAAGCACCTTTTCCAGCAATACCTCGAATTTTATAGGGTCCTTCTCAATTTGGACTTAACTATCCTGTTCCGGCAGCTTTTGTTGATTGGAAAACCTTTTTAAGAACGAAGTCCCCGATCTTGAAGTATCTGAGGTGAGCCTTTCTGTTGTAGTATCGCTCCATAATTTGCTTTTGTGCTGCCATGCGGATTAAATCGGCCTCCCTTCTTTGCTCTAGTAAGTCTAAATTTGTTCTTAACTCGTCATTATTTGACTCTTCTGTTGCCAATGTGAATCTCGTGCTTGGCTCACCAATTTCGACTGGTATTAGAGCCTCAGAATCGGAAACAACCGAGAACAGAGTCTCTCTCGTGGCTGTTTTTGTTGTAGTTCTATAAGCCCATAACACTCCTGGTAATACTTCAGACAATTCCCTTTTGATCTCTCTAGTCTCTTCTTTAAATTATTGATGCTAATCTTATTTGTTGACTCAACTTGTGCATTTGCCACGGGATGATAAGGAGAAGAGGTGATTCGTTTGATTTGCCAACTTTGAAAGAATTCTGTGATTTTCGAGCCTATAAATTATGGGACATTATCACATACGATATCTTTTGGAACTCCAAAACGATATACAATATTTCGCCAAATGAAATCTTTCACCACTTTTCTCGTACCGGTTTAAAAGCACCTGCTTCTACCCACTTTGAAAAATAATTTGTTAGTACTAGTAAAAATCGTACCTTTCCTTTGGCTTGTGGTAAAGGCCCTACTATATCCATTCCCTATTTCATAAATGGCTATGGGGAAATAACTGGGTGTAATGATTCTGCAAGTTGAATCATATTGTTAGCATAACGTTGACATTTATCACATTTGGCTACAAAAATTTCTGCATCTTCTTCCATTTTAGGCTAGTAGTACCCTGCTCTGATTAGCGTTTTAACTAAAGATCTTCCACTTGCATGATTTCCGCAATGTCCTTCATGTATTTCTTTCATCACATACTCCGTTTGATAAGGTCTGAGGCATCTTGCTAAAGGACCACCAAACATTTTGGGATATAAATTATATCGTATTAGACATTATCGAGCAGTTTTTCGTCGAAGTGCTTGAGATTCTTTCTTATCTTCAGGTACGATCCCATACTGCAAAAACTTTACAATCTCGTTTCTCCAATCCCATGTTAATTATTAAAGGTTACCTCGTGCTTATCCTGGTCGAGTGCTGAATGAAATAAATGTATTATAATAGCATTTTCTTCACTCTTTACTTCTACTACTAAAGCAAGGTTAGCAAACGTATCTGCTTCTGCGTTTTCTTCCCTGGGTATTTGCACGATCTTCCATGAATGGAACTGTCTGAGCAGTTCTCGTGTCCTTCCCAAGTATAGTTGTATTCGAGCCTCTCTAGCAGTGTAAGTCCCCTGCATTTGATTACCACTAGTTGAGAGTCACTTTAATCGTGATTTTCTCTATGGAGAGTTCTCGTGCTAGTTCTAGACCTGCAATTACAGCTTCATACTCTGCTTCATTATTAGTAATAGAGTAACATTTAATAGCTTGCCTTATAGTTTCACCTGAAGGTGGTATGAGGGCAATTCCCAAGCCGACTCCTTTGACATTAGAAGAGCCGTCAGTAAATAAAGTCCATATTCCTGGATTAGCTCCAGTGAAGATTTGTAATTCCTTTTCTACTTCAGGAATTATTTTCATGTTAAAATCTGCGACGAAATCTGCTAAAACCTAAGACTTTATTGTTGTACTAGGTTGATAAACAATATCATATTCTCTTAATTCTATAGCCCACTTGGCTAATCTACCTGAAAATTCTTGTTTATGCAAAATGGTCCTTAAAGGATATGGCGTTATTACAGAAATTGGATGGCATTAAAAATATGGCCTTAATTTTTTAAATGCCACGACCAAGGCTAAAACTTGTTTTTCTAGATGAGGGTATCTAGTTTCAGCATCCAATAAGGATTTACTAACATAATAAATAGGAGATTGCTTACCTTTGTCTTCACTTACTAAGACTGCACTTACAGCTACTTCTGCAACAACAAGATAAACGTATAATCTTTCTCCATCACTTGGATTAGACAGTAGGGGAGGATTTGATTGATATGCCTTCAAATCTTTGAGGGCCTATTGGCATTCTTCATTCCATTCAAACTTATTCTGCTTCTTTAATACTGAGAAGAACTTAAAACTCTTCTTTGAAGATCTTGAAATGAATCTCCCTAAAGTTGCAATCCTACCTGTCAATCTTCGTACCTCCTTTTTGCTTGTAAGTACATCAAGTATTTCTTCAATAGCTTTAATTTGAGCAGGATTTACTTCAATGCCTCTATTAGATGCGAGAAAACCTAAAAACTTACCTGATTCAATGCCAAAAGTGCATTTTTCTGGATTCAGTTTCATATTATACATGCGGAGGATCTCGAATGTAGTTGAAAGATGTTGGAAATGGTCTTCAGCTTGTGTTGACATAAAGAATGATTCTTTTGAAGTTATACGAACTTTCTAAAAAAAAATGCCACGCGGAGCGTGTCACGAGATATATCGCTCTCGGACTTCTTACGGTAAGGCCAATGCACCAGCCAGCCAGTGTGGTGGCGAACACGCTGTGCTCTAAGCTAAGCTGTTTACCTTGTAGACGGAGGAGATATAGAAAGTGTGCCGTGCTTGATTCATAAGATTCTATAATCAATAGCACCAGTATATTATTTTACTTAGCCTGCCTCTCCCATGACTTTCCGGACCAACCAACCCGGATCTGCCTTCGCAAGTCTCTCTGCATTCTTCAATCCCCGAGGGCGTGGTTTGAGAAGTTCAGTAAGGCTTTGACCAACATATCATCAATTTATACTTCCATCGTCTTCCCCAGATGTTCTCGGAACATCTTGGTCACTAGCCTCTAGTACGTGGCTCCAGTATTTTTCAGGCCAAAAGGCATGACTTTGTAACAATAAGTCCCCCTCCTCATCGATCAATTGATTTTTGAATGATCCTTGCTTCCTCTTCTTTTGTTTGACAGGTACGAATGACGGGTCTTCATTTAATTTATGAGTCATCACTTCCGGAGGTATACTTTTCATATCTGAATGGGACCATGCAAAAAAATCTACATTAGATTTTAAATATTCAATCAACTTACCTCTCCTTTTCGGGTTTAGCCTCGCTCTGATATGGATTCTTCGTTCTCGACATTTCTCGAATAATGGAACAGCTTCGAGCTCCTCAATCGTTCTTTTAATGTTTTTATTTTCTTCTGACTCTTGATTTACATCTGGCCTAGAATCCACGTCGGTCTATTTTGACGCAATCTCTATTGAAATTTGATTTACCGCATATTTATCACTTGCACCCATATCTGTTTGATGTGCACTCGTGTCTTTTAGTTCTGCACTCGCATCTTTTTGGCTTGAGTGTATCACTAAGTTGATGTTTCTCGAAATTTGTTGGTCTCCTCGAATCTGTTGAATACCCCACTTTGAAGGAAATTTGATAACCTGATGTAATGTGGACGATACAACGTCCGTGTCATGAATCCATGGCCTTCCCATTATCACATTATAGGCCATATCCGTGTCAATAACTTGAAATTTTGTTTTTTTTATGACCCGTTCCGCGTAAGTAGTTAATTCAATCTCCCCTTTTGTAATGACAATATAGTTATCAAATATAGATAGGGAGCGTGCTTTTGGTGGTACATGGTCGCCCATCAACATTTCTTCCACGACTCGTAATAGAATAATATTCACAGAGCTACTTTGATCAATCAAAACTCATTTAACATTAGAGTCGTGTATAAGTAAGGATATTACCGGTGCGTCATTGTGAGGAATTATTAATCCATCAACATCTGCATCGTCAAATATTATGATGTCATCTTCTAAAGTTTGACGAGTTCGCTTTCCATGCATTATTGTGACCTTTGTTCTCTTCCTTGCTGCAGTATAGGTTACGCCATTAACCTCTTCTCCACCATTTATCATATTTACTGTTCTCTTCGGAGATGCAGGTTTGGGGGCTCTTGTTTGTTCTTCATATATGCCTTTTTGCCTTTCTCGCTAAACAACTCTGTCAAATAGCCTTGCTTCAATAAATGTTCCACCTCACCTTGCAATAATCTACAGTCTGATGTTCTATGACCGTGTTCATTGTGGAATTAATACCAGAAGTCTGGGTTCCTTCTGTTTGGATTTTATCTCATTTCTTTGGGTCATTGAACTTTATCTCCTATGCTTCTTAGTACAACGACTAACTCGGAAATGCTCACATTGAAATTGTAGTCTCCAATCCTTGCATTTGTATTATTATCCCTATTATGTTCACCTCGTTCCTTTCTGAATCTCGACGATGACGAACCAGAATCTCTATCTGATGATATGTGATCAGCCCGTGCATTTTTGAATTTGGAATGAGCTTCCCGTACCGAAGGTCCCATATAAGGCTCATATATATCCTTGTCGGGCCTCTTCTAAGATTCTGATCGCCACGAACTTGTTTTATCTTCGACCCTTGACCGAGCTACGATATCTTCTTCGATCCGCAATTTGGTATTGTACCTGTTATAAATATCATTCCATGTCGTGGCCGGAAATTCTCGCAAGCTCTCTTTGAGTCTCCTTGTAGCTTCTGAACTTTTTTGTTTAAATTGCTTGCAAATGCCATGGCTGCCCAGTTGTCAGGTACTATAGGTAACAACATCCTTTCTCGCAGGAATGTGTCTACAAATTCTTGAAGTAACTATGTATCTCCCTGCTTTACTTTAAATATATCTTCCATTCTATTTTCTACTTTTTGCGCACCCGAATGTGCTTTTATAAACAAATCTGCAAGCTCAGCAAAAGAGTCAATAAAAATATTAGGTAAGAGAGAGTACCATGTTAGCGCTCATTTGGTAAGAGTTTCTCCAAACTTCTTGACCAGTACAGCTTCAATCTCCTGCTTGGTTAAATCGTTGCCTTTTACCCCGGTGAATGCAGTAACATGGCCACGTTGGTCAGTCGTCCCATCGTATTTTGGGATGTCGGGAATTTTGAATTTTTTGGGAATTGGTAGAGAAGTTGCACTTGGTTTACATGGTTGTTGTGAATATTTATCAATATCAATCCCCTTGATGACAGGTGGTACGCCAGGTATTTGCTCAATACGGTCGTTTTGTTCCTTCACCTGTTTCTGCAAGGTTAGTACTAAAGTTTGTAAATCAGAATTATTAGTTGTACCTGGTCTCCCTTCGCGTGATGCATTGGGAGTTCCTCTGCTTCCAGAATTAGCCAACCCTGAATGTGGAATTTCTACAGTTGAAGTATTGTTTGGAGGAGGAGTTGGCGGCACAGTTGGAAATCCCCTCACGAAAGACCGGAGAGCATCGTTCACGTATTCAGCAATTAACTGCTTTACAACATCTTGCTCACCAGCTTGTTCATTTTCGAGTTGGTCATTGTTTTGAGTAGCGGATCTTTCTGGTGATGATTCCCTCGAATCACGTGGGGTTCCTTGAGGTGTGGCAACTGGAGTCCCCTCTGCCTGTCGGTTGTTGTTGTTGTTGTTGTTGTTGACGTTCCACATGATTCAGTTGAGAGAAGGTAATTTGAAAAGCAAGAAAAGATTATCAGATTCCTGGTAACGGAACCAATTTGTTTAACCAAAGAATCGGATTCTCAGTCAAAGCTTATTTTAAGAAGTACGCGGATTAATGATAATCGAGAAATCCAATATTCTCCCGGAAACAATAAAGGAAATACGAATAAAGAATAGCAAAGTAGAAAGAAAAGTGAATATATTCCAATAGTTATCAGTATGTGTCCATACAAATAAGATTGTTGTACCTTGAACCTTTGACCACAGAAGTAAAAAAAAAAAAAAAAAAGATTTTAATAGAGTAGATTTGGAAATTGGACAAAATTTCATCGAGAAGAAAAATGGTATGACCTTAACTACTCTGAATCTAGAAACTAACAATTTCAAAGATGTGGTGCATCCCCTGTCTGTTTAATTTGTAACTAAGAGCATTGCCTTAACGTCCTTTCTAAGCAAAGAAAATGACGTTATTTGATGGTTTGAGACTTCGATTTTGTATTTTGTGGGACAGCTGCTACCTTCTTTTATTTATTTAATATTTAATCTTCATTTAATTATTTTTGGATTACCCTTCATAATACTAGCACCAAAAAAGTAATTAATTAATTAATTTTCTTTTTTCAGGCAGTGGTACTGGTAGAGGCACTCTTAATAAAGTAAGAGTCATCCAACCGTGTTTCGTTAAAATAATAAAAAGTAACATAGTAAGAAAAAAAAATCATAAGAGTCACTGCAGTCTTACACACAAACTAGCAAAAAATAATAGTATTAGATTACTAAACCTCTTAGTTATATTTGGATGATGCTATTGCTATATATTTTGTCATGGCCCTACAAGTTTTCGTCCTTTTATCAAATGGCTAGCTAGCTAAAGGTTTGATTCTCACTCGTGTGGTCAAAACCTAGGAAACATAACTATATATATATATATAATAATAAAATTGAATGTAGTCTAATTTAAGGTATTTTTGGTTTTATTTAGACTAAAAGAATATAAGAACCTACCAAATTTCTGGAAAGAAATTGTGTTTTAAATGACAGGATGTCACCCCGACATACGGCATGGTGGGTGTAGTTTATTGTAAAATCAGTTTGTTTCTGTGGCTTTAAGAAGAAAGGAAGCCCTATTATTTAGTGTTCTTATCTAATTAATTAATAAAAGGGTACTGAATGATTAAAGGAGTCAAAGTAGAGGTAACAGGAATCATGATTATTTTCTTAGAACGACTTTATGACCTTAAAAAGTAGATTTTGGTCAAGTGATCTATTCCTTCATCTTAATAGCTTTTTATGAGGGAATATTTGACACCAAGTTATCGGGAAAACATGTTGTAATCTAATTTTATATAGAAAAATTATAATACATAATCATCTAATTCCTTTTCTTTTCTTTTCTTTTTTGTTGGGAGGAAAATGGTAGGACCGAAAATAATCAGGTGTCATGCGGGAGCTAGTAAATCAAACTTTGAATGACGATAAATTCAACAACAAAAGAGAAATATATCAAAAGAGACACAAACATTTAACGTGAATGACCTACATCCACAGCGGAGATGAGCAATCCACTATAATAAAAATAGTATAAAATATCGAGAGAACAACCTCACGAAGAGGCAAACACAAGTGACAAACTATATTTGTCCCGTAAAATTCTTCTCCTAAACAAGATTTTCAAACCCCTTAGGACTACATTATAAGTACTACTGAATTAGAAAGAAGAAATTTGACTGTGTGATTTAGTATGCCTAATTAAATTAAGTGCAGAAAGATAGACGTACACACATATTCTTCACTTTACTCGAAAGACTATCTCATTTTTCCTTCCACTTCTTCTTGTGTATTATAAAAATTTACAAAATAAACTTGTTTCGAAGGTTATGAGTTATGATTTCAAATAATTTCTTAAAACAACATCTTCATTTGCTATAGTAATTTAATTCTGTCATATAACGTATTCTTTTCACCATGTTACACTAAAATTAAAAAATGATAATTGCTCTTATAGGTTACTTTAATGTCAAGGTTACCAGGAACAGGGTACGATAAAAGGTGTGTTTGGTACGAAGGAAAATACTTTTCAATTTTTTTATTTTTGGTTGGCTTAAATATTTTGAAAAATATTTTTCTATTGAACTCATTTTCCTCCAATTGGAGAAAAATATTTTGAATTTTTTTCCAAAACTCCTTTTTAACCTTCTGCACCCTATTCCCCATCCCCACCAACCTATAACCACCCACTCCACCTCCAAACCACCCCTATCCACACACCCCAACCCCATATCCCCCACCCCCAGTCACCCCAACCTTGTCCCCCACCCAACCTAAATAGAACTATTATTTTTTTTGGTAACTAACGATTGATATTACTACTATAACAGATATTTACAATTTCGAAAATTAAAAAAAACAAATAGTTCGGACATTAAGTCCCAAACTTGTTGGACATCAGTGCTAACATGCTACTGCTCTACATACAACCTCTATGGATAGAAATTTAATAACATGTGTCTATCTAGCCTATGCACTCTACGTGCTCTTTGAACTATTATTAAGAGTAATTCCCTTTCATGTGTAAATAGAGAATTTTTTTTATTTCAACAAAATGAATATATTCTTTTCATGATTTTTTTTCATTTCAATAAAATGAGTACTTTTTTTTCATTTTTCAACAAACTAAGTATTTTTTTTTTGAAATAGAAAAAGTATTTTCTTCAACAAAATGAGTACTTTCTTTTCATGATGTAGAAAAAATATTTTCTTTCGTTTCAACAAAACGAGTACTTTTTTTCATAATGTAGAAAAAGTATTTTCTTTTATTTCAACAAAAAGAGTATTTTCTTTTCTTGAGATAGAAAAATTATTTTCTTTTATTTCAACAAAACAAATATTTTGAAAAAGTAAACAAAATAAGTAATTTCTTTTCATGGTGTAGAAATGATACTTTCTTTTTCAATAAAATAATGTATTTTCTTGTTAGTTGTGGATCTAAATTTCAATGTTGTTCTCGTGTGAAAAAATAAAGTAGCACATAATTTTGGGGTGGGTTGAGAAGAGTATCATAAACGTTATTTTTCTGAAAATATTTTATATTCTCTAAGCAAATACTAAAAAAGTATTTTTTAATCACCAATCAAACAAGAGAAAATAAATGACAAAACTATTCATTTTCCATAAAAAAATATTTTTCTTCGTACTAATCACACCCATAGAACTTCATTTGTTGAGATGGAGTAACATTAAATTGTGTAAATCCATCGGCGGATCTACATACTAAATTTGAGTGCTTCAACACCCATTAACCTTATCACATGATCTGTATTAGTTATGTAGAAAATTTGAGGCGCTTGGTATATTAAACCAGGAAGCCCCCAAGGAACAAAAAGGCTAACGGGTGCGTTGGTCAAACAGGATATGGCTGCTTTAGTAGTGTGAGGGGGTTTGGGTTCGACACTAACTCATAGCAGGCTCAATTTTACTTTCTTATTTCTTTACTCCATTTAGGTCTCTTTTTCAAAATTTTATCCAATACTATACTTTATTTATTTCCACTCCAGACTACTTTTTTCCTGAATTTATTTTACCTTCCCCTTTTTCTTTAATAATTTTTTTCCTTTTGTATTTTACCTAGTAATTCTCTATAACAAAGAAAGAAAGAAACTCTTAAGTTCGACCCATCTAAAAATAAATAGTTCCTCTGGAGTGGAAAAATTCATTAAAAAAAATTCTCGCCAGTTATGTTTTTCATTATACGCGTTGATAATACTAATACGAGTTTTTTTATTAACTTTTTTGATGGTCATGTTCAAATAGTTATGCACTTATACTATATGACCGGTAGTAATTGTACCTCAAGAAAAGTTAAACACCCACGAATCCAAAATCCTGGATCCACCGCTGTTTAAAATCATCTTTTTTTGAACGAAAGTTATAGAAATCTAGTTGGTCGATATAGCTATCCATATAACACAGATTTTATAAAATTTCAAGTATCTTTCAGTCGCGATATGAAAGTTCAAACCAAATAGAAAGTAAGAAGTATCTCTTCTCATAAAAGTAGGATGATGGTTTTTAGTTTAATGTAGCAGCGAAAATGTTAATAGGCACGAAGTTTTAATGGGCTTCATCTAAGGTACTGCGTTAGAAGGCTTCAAGATTTTATGGGCTTAACTTTGACATTAGCCCAGTGAACTTGCCCAGCAGAAGCCCAACTATGACCCTTGATTTTGGGGTAAAATTTAAAAATAGACACAGGTGATAATTGGAAAATAGTCACAGTTTCAAAAGTAATTATAATTTAGTTATTTTTCATGTAAAAATAAATCTGAACGAAAATAGTGTTCAAAATCAGAAAAATATTCCAGCATAATATACTGGAGTTCGAATTTTTTACATGTGAACTTCCAGCATAATATACCGGGGTTCCAGCATAATATACTGGTCTAGCATAATATACTGGAAGTTCATACACAAGTGCTCCAATCTCCAGTATATTATGCTAGAACTTTCTGTGTGCTGGAGTTCCAACATAATATGCAGGAAAGTCATACACAGGTGCACCAATATCCAGTATATTATGCTGGAACATTCCATGTTGCAACAAAATAGTGGTTATTTTTTAATGACTTTACAAATGCGGGCTATTTTTCAATTACTAGTCCAAAAATTTACTACCCCGTGCTTTTTTACTCGACTTTGAGAACCTGATAAAAAGTTGGAAAAAACATAATTAGGCAATATTTAAGAAATTTTTTTAAAACCTAGCAGCAATAGATTTTTACATACATAGCAATTAAATAATTATATTCCCTAGCAGAAAATCACTGAGTCCTATAAAAATAGGGATGCTTGTTAATAACTCCTAAATTTTGAGCAAATATAAAAGGAAAGATGATGACTTTCATCCAAAACTAAACTATCTTCCAGATTCAGTAAAATATGTGTACTAATTAATGATACACAAATTCTACCAATCCACGAATAAATTGCTGAACTTTCATACTACAATATTAAAGTAATGGCTACTCTTCTCAATGTGTTCTCTTCGTATTATAAATAGAATTATATTTAAGGTGAATGTTTATATTTTAGAGATTTTAAGGATTTTATTTTGTGGCTAAGTCACTTTTTCTCTATAAATAGATGGGTTCTATTCCATTGTAATTGATCCCAAATCAATAAGAATTATCTCTCTCTACTTTTCTGCGCAATGCTCTTCTTCTTTTATTGTTTTATAACACGTTATCAGCACGAGACTCTAACCAATTGAGAAGAAGCTTTGGGATTAAGCGTAATGATTGTCAATTTGTTCCATGAACTTCCTTCATGATTAAATTCTGGATTAAAGGTAAGTGTTTTACTTTATTTTTCTCTTTTAAATTCTTGAAATTCTATAATTTGATTTTAAATGCAAGCAAAGACAATAAACTTTGATTGTAACTCTTATTGAGTTTGCAAGAAATTATAACCACCCGAAGTGGTAAAATTTCTATGCCTTGCCATGATCAAATTCATGTATGATTGTGGGCAAAGAAGTGAAAACCCGTCACATTGAATTTGCTCCATTCTCATTCCCTTAAGAAAATGTGATAGCAATATGTGATAAGTCTGAAAGAAGACAAAATTATTACCATGAAGGTATCAATGGATATGGACGTGGCAATAGACGAAATTATAATCGTCATCGTTGTGATTATGAGAATAATACGAATTCTCTAAATAATCTTTCGCTCTGTGAAAGTAATATTGTCATCTATTTGACATGAGATTTTGTAAAGCACATATAGATTATTATGGTCCATTCATGATGTGAATGGGACAACATCTGATTTACGAATACATATTCATTCTTCGAAGAATATGAACGTGCTAGTGACAGTGGATATACAACACTCACCTCTAGAAGGAGGTTTGAGATGATATAAGAAAATAATGCCATTATTATGTCATGAATGGTCATTGGTCACATACCTATTGTATGCCAAAATATTTTGGCAATGTGATTACTAAAGGATAATAGTAATGCTAGAAACAAATCTTGCATGTAATTTTGACAATGACCATAATTTATAACTTTCTCTTTAAAAGTGATATTCACCGTATGGATGTTGATGAATATGTGGTAATAAGCTCTAGAAACGCCAATTATTACTATTTTGGAGGAATACAATTAATTATCATGTCAATTTATTGTGTTGTAGTAAGTCTCAAAGAAACTTATTAAGTTTCTAAAGTATTCGCAAAAACGGTTGGTTATATTGAGACTATAAATAAAGAAAAGATTTAATATCTTCTATTACTACAACTTCTAGCGGAGTAATATGTATGTGAAAAGTTACCCACTTTATTCTCCAGTTTGTACTACACAAATAAAAGAATACCACAATAAAGTAGAAATTTATTGATATAAAAACTCATATCATAATAAACTTGGAGTTTATTGATAATTGCACACGTCATGGTATAAACATGAAGTTTATCAATATTGATAATTTATGCAGTTGGCATAATTGATTTTAGCCATGTTAATTTAAGTATGATGTGCAAAAATAAAAGAGAATTCACATGGGTAAATATTAAAGAACTAGAAAGTTTAGTATGAATTCTCTTATGTTGTTTGTTCCTATTATAATTAATAGACCAACTAAAATTGGGATTGAATCTCATGAATGCTGGAAATATCAAAGGTTAATATGAGATCATTCACCTGCCGTGTATACCACATAAGTTGCATCTATGAGATGGTTACATGTGCGATTATTATTAACCCGCAACCTAGTGTTCGCAAGGTAACTTGCTCAATAATTTAATTTAGAGCATAATTTTCATATTTTCTATTCAAGATAGTTCATCTTGATAAGTTGGTTTACATCACTGTTGGTTTAGCAAAATGATATATTGAGTGTCTCCACTTAATAGCTAAACTATTGCTTATGAGAACGAAATTATCTATATCAGTTTGATATACGTTATATACAAAAGTATAATACATTCTCCTCTCACAAGTGGTTCAGGTTCAGGAACCAAATAATTCCATCTTATTATTATTGATGTGCAGTGTATATTTTGATTAACATCGTAACGCACAAAGGTGAGTTTCCCGTTAAGGAAGAAAGTTAGTTTTTCTAACATGAGGGGGAGATATGATAGACAATGGAGAAAAAAAAGTTACGTGGAATGAATTATCATTTGTACATCTAGATCCTAGAATAACATAATTTGAACTTGAAGTTCATAACAAGATAATTCATCTGTAGTATATTGCAAAGCATGCCTGACGCATTTGCTGACCCAAAGAAAGTAACTATATTCTCACTAAAATGCTCCTATTAGAATAAGTCCTAGAAGGAAACAATCTATGATACGCTTAAAGCGTATAGACAAATCGGTTTCATATAATATTCTTGATAAAGAAGATGAGCAAATGTTCACTCATCTAGAAAATCACATGACATAACACTTCATAAAATCTCATGAGAGATTCAGGTACTTGAATATATGAACGAAGAGATCTCTATGTTATATCTATATGAAAACAAAGGGGTTGGAACCGATATAAAATGTTCGTAGACGACATATATCATAGCGCTAAGTATAGATGAGGATATTAGGTCTGTCGATACAGATACAAAAATATTGACCAAATAGAAGAGACACAATTCAAATAGAACCGGTTTCATATGAAAGGCATGTAGTTTGGACATGTAGTTCAAACACTTGAAAGTATAAAAGTTAATGGTGTGTACAATCACTTTGATCTATCTTATATGTCTAGCATGACATAAAAACTGTCACGACCCAAATTCAATAAAGGTCGTGATGGCGCAGGACACCACTGTTAGGCAAGCCAACACCAAGAAGTTAATTAAATCTTTATTTTAATACTCTTGAAATCATTCCTTTTCATTTCATCAAATAAAAATTTACGAACTTCCACTGAGTAAACAATAATATCTTTAACAAATATTATTTGACCGTGTCGCACGTATGGTTCTCATAGATACACACATTCAAACAGTCAATCCAGACTTCATCAGGAAAACAATTACCCAAGGAAATGACAATTTCTCTTTTAATGGTCAAGAGATGGTGTTTAATCTTTTTAGAAATTCATTTTCCAAGTTTGATATGATTTAAGCATTTTAAATTTATCAGTAAAATTACAAGTACGACAAGTAAAGAATGCTTCTAGGTCCTAGACTACCCGGACTTAATCATGATAGTAGTTACGCACGGACTCCTGTCACCTCGTGCGTACGTAGCCCCCACAAATAGTAGCACATAAAGTAATTGTTTTACCTATGGGGACAATTCCCTCTTACAAGGTTAGAAAGGAGACTTACCTCGCTCCGAAGTTCTATAACCGTCTCCCAAGCCCTTCCGACAACTCAAATCGATGCACAACGCTCCAAAACTAGTCAATAACTATGCAACCCATAAATGTATACTAAATTACTCATCAAAATTAAATTTATAACAATTTCTAACCCCAAATCGCAAAGTCGATAAGAATCGCCCTTAGGCCCACGTGCCCGGATTCCGAAATGTTTCAAAGATAAAATTTACCCATAACCTCACGAACTCAAATATATAATTTATGTCCAATTCCATGCTCAATTTCGTGGTTAAAATCCAAAAATAGAAATTTCTAGTTTTTTCTTCAAAACCCTAAGTTTTCACTAGTTTCCCATGATTTTCCATGTTAAAATATAGATATAATCCAAGTAATTAACTTGCAATAGGTGGGATTAACTTACCTCCAAGTTGCTAGGTGAATGCCCCTCTCAAGAAGTTCCAAAAATCGCCCAAGAATGAAGAAATGAGCAAAAATGCTCAAACCCCCGCTTTAAACACTCACTGCACAGCGATCATCACGCCCACGGGAAAACCTTCGCGCATGCGGTGTCCGCGCTTGCGATGGATTTTTTGCACCTGCGGCATTCGCACCCGCGGCCAATTCTTCGCGCCCGCGGTGCCTGGCCATCCCATGCCTTTTTGCTTCTGCGACTCGTGCCTCGCTTCCACGAGCTCGCACCTGAGGCTATCCAAGTGCAGGTGCGATCACACTAGAAGCTGGGAGCTTCAGCTTATGCTCTCCAAGTTCAAACTTGGTCCGAGCCTCGTCCGGTTAACACCTTGGGGCCCCGGGGCCCCACCAAAACATACCAACAAGTTCCCAAACATATTACAAACTTAATCGAGCCTTGAAATCACATCAAACAACATCGAAATCACAAATCGCAACCCGATTCAAGCTTAATGAGCTTAGAACATCAAACTTCAACATTCGAGGCCGAAACCTATCAAACCACGTATGATTGACCTCAAATTTTGCACATAGGTCATATACGACATTACGGACCTACTCCAACTTCCGGAATCAGAATCTAACCCCGATATTAAAATTTCCAGCTCCGGTTCAACTCCTCAAAACCTTCAAATTTCTAATTTTAGTCAAATGACTCTAAAATAACCTACGGATCTCCGAATCCACTTACGGACGCGCTCCCAATACCAGAATCACCATACGAAGCTATTCCCAGACTCAAATTCCCAAACTGACATCGATAACATTGAAACACACTTCCACCCAAATTTATGAACTTCTCCCAAAATGTCAACTTCCAGAATAGACGCCGAAACGCTCCCGGGTCGTCCAAAACCCAATCCATACATACGCCCAAGTCCGAAATCATCATACGAACCTGCTGGAACCTTCAAATCCCGATTCTGAGGTCGTTTACTCAAAAATCCAACCTTAGTCAATTCTTCCAACTTAAAGCTTCTGAAATGAGAATTCTCTTTCCAAATCAGTTCTGAACTTCCGAAATTCCAATTCCGACCATGCGTACAAGTCATAATACCTGAAGTGAAGCTTCTCAAGGCCTCAAACCTCTGAACGATGCGCTAGATCTCAAAACGACCGGTCGGTTCGTTACATTCTCTCCCACTTAAACATACTTCCGTCCTCGAACGTGCTAAGAACTGCGCTGGAGTTGTCCAAAATCACTGTTTAATACCTCCTGCGCTTTCCCGTGCTAACACAACCCAGTTGAGAACATTAGCTCGAGTCAGTCTGAAGATTCTTCCTTTTATTTAGTCCAACAAGCCTTAGAGCCAAATTCTTACGTCCGGAACTCTCCACCGGGCCTGATTTCAACATACGAACACCGTATCAATCACCACACGATGTACCAAAACATGATTGCATGCCTTTGTTGAATTAACACCATGCACCGCATAATTCACCTTACCATAATAACATTCTCTGATCATAATAGCCGAAATTCCATGAATCTGATGCTCCCACGTACCTCATGACTCATATAAGTCATGTTCCAACTCTTGCAATACTGCCACAACGGAAGAGACGTGTAGAATTCTGTCACGACCCAAACATCCTATTGAAGGTCGTGATGGCGCCGGACGCCACTGTCAGGCAAGCCAACACTAAAAATTGATTAAATCTCTATTTTAGTATTTAAACCCATTTCTTTTCATTACATTAAATAATAAATCATGAACTTTACTGAGTAAATAACAATGTATTAATAAATTCAAGTAATAATTAAATCCCGAGTCATCCCAGAACCCGGTGTCACAAGTGCATGAGCAATTTCTAGGAAACAAATGTAATACAATAACTGTTCGGGATACAAATTGGACAGGAAAGAAAATGCAATACTCTGAAGAAGTGTCTGCCTACTGCGGGTCGTCTCGAGTGGTGCAGCTCACCTAAGTCCCCATACCAACCATACCACTTCGCCAAGCTAGGCCACTAGATATGTATGTGCATGTGCAACAAAAATGCACATCAAGTGTAGTATGAGTACGATAACAACGTGTACTCAGTAAGTATCCTGCCTAACCTCAATAAGGTAATGACGAGAGGTCGACTTTGATAATTACTAGAGGTCAAATTAATATAATCAAGAGTAACACTAAGCATGGATGTCATAATTTATAAACAAATCACGACAGGAAGGAACAATTTCTTTCATAATCACAATTTTTAAATCTCCGTCATTTCAGTTGACAACTTATAATTCAAGGCCAATAAATAGTTCAAATCACAGAAAGTACTCAGCAAATATCATGCGCAAGTAATGCCAAGGTCAAACGGCCCGAACCAACAATAATAATAAAATGTGCATTGCTGAAGGGTCGAACGGCTCGAACCACAGATGCATCTATTACCTCGCTCGCGAATTGTACATGCGACGCGGTCAAATATAAATAATAGAGTTATCCCGCTCGCGAATTATACATGTGATGCAGGTACTCATAAAATACACACATTCAAACAGTAAATCCATACTTTATCGGGAAAACAATTTCCAAAGGGAAGTGATAAATTCTTTTTTAATGGTCAAGAAGAAGGGTTTTAATCATTTTTTAGAAATTCATTTACCAAGTTTGATATAATTTAACATCCTTGAATTCATCAATAAAATAACAAGTACGACAAGTAAAGCATGCTTTTGGATCCTAGTCTACCCGGACATAAGCATAATAGTAGCTACGCACGGACTCTCGTCACCTCGTGCGTACGTATCCCCCGCAAGTAGTATCACATAATCAATTATTGCACCTATGGGGAAAATTCCCTCTTACAAGGTTAGAAAGGAGACTTACCTCGCTCCGAAGTTCCATAACCAGCTTCCAAGCCCTCCCGATGACTCAATTTGATGCACATCGCCCCCAAAACTAGCCAAATAACGGGCAAACCAATGAAAATATGCCCTAATACTTATTACAATTCAATTTATGAAAATTCTCAACTCCGCTCGTAAAGTTGACAAAATTTCCCTCAAGCCCACGTATCCGGATTCCGAAATTTTTCGAAGATAAAGATTACACATAACCTCACAAACTCAAATATACAATTTTCTCTAAATTTCATGCCCAAATTCTTGGTAAAAATACAAATTCTAGGTCTTTCCACCAAAACCCCAAATTTTCTACTAATTTCCATGTTAAAATCTATAAAAAATCAATGTATTTAACTCACCATAAGTGGGGATAGCTTACCTTGCCATTGATGATTAAACCTCCTCTTCAAACCTTCAAAGAATCGCCCAAGCCATGAGAAAAATGAAAAGAAATGGCCAAATCCCATTTTTCCAAACTTATACACTGCCCAGGCGACCTTCATCGCGAACGCGTCCATGCCCTCGCGTTTGCGAAGCCCAGAAGTTCAGGCCCAGAAATTTACTCTTCACGTTCGCGACCCTGCGAACGCGTTCGCGATGACCAGCTGTCCTACCCCTTCACGTTCGCGTTCCCTTCTACGCGTTCGCGTAGGCCAATTGGCCTTAGGCCCATCTCCCTCTTCTTCTTCGCGTTCGCGTCGCCTTGGTCGCGTTCGCGAAGGCTTGTCTAGATCTTGTATAGCGTTCGCATCCACTAGCTCGCGTTCGCGAAGGCTAACCCATCAGCCCCACAATTTACTCATTGCGAACACAGGACTTCCTTCGCGTTCGCGAAGAAGGACACCAGACACCAGCAACAGCAGTCCAAAACACCTCCAATTTGGTCTGAAACCACCCCGAAACACACCTGAGGCCCCGGGACCCCGTCCAATCACAGAAACCAGTCCCATAACATAACACGAACCTGCTCGAGGCCTCAAATCTCATCAAACAACGCCAAAACCACGAATCGCACTCAAAGTCAAGCTTACTGAACTCTAAAATTTCAAACTTCCACGTTCGATGCTGAAACCTATCAAATCACGTTCGATTGAACTCAAAGTTTGCGCACAAGTAATATTCGACATTACAGACCTACTCCAACTTCCGGAATCGGAATCCGACCCCGATATCAAAATTTCCACTTCCGATTCAACTCCTCAAAACCCTTCAAATTTCTAACTTTAGCCAAATGACTCCAAAATGACCTACGAACCTCCGAATCCACTTCCGATCGCGCTCCTAATACTAGAATCACCATCCATACTCAGAATTCCAAACGGACATCAATAACACCGAAATTCACTTCAATCCAAATTCATGAATTTCTTCCAAAAGTGCTGACTTCCATAATAGGCGCTGAAACACTCCCGGGTCATCCAAAACCCATTCCGGACATACGCCCAAGTCCAAAATCATCATACAAACCTGCTGGAACCTTCAAATCCCGATTCCGAGGTCGTTTACTCAAAAATCACTACCTAACCAGTTCTTCCAACTTAAAGCTTCCGAAATGAGAATTCTCTTTCTGAATCGCTCTGAACTTCCCGAAATTCAATTCCAACCACGCGGGAAATTCATGATACCTGAAGTGAAGCTACTCATGGCCTCAAACCACTGAACGACGCACTAGAGTTCAAAACGACCTGTGGGGTCGTTACATTCTCTCTCACTTAAACATACGTTCATCCTCGAACGTGCCAAGAACTGATCCGGAGTTGTCCAAAATTATTGTTTAACACCTCGTGCACTTACCCGTGCTACCACATCCCAGTTGAGCACATTAGCTCGTGTCAGTCTGAAGATTTCCCCTTTCATTTAGTCCAACAAGCCTTAAGGCCCAAATTCCTACGTCCAGAACTCTCCACCGGGCTTGCTTCCAACATATGAACACCGTGTCAATCACCTCCACGATGTACCAAAACATGATTGCATGCCTTCGCTGAATTGACACCATGCACCGCATAAATTCACCCTCCATAGTAACATTCTCTGATTATAATAGTCGAAACACTAATCTAATGCTCCCACATACCTCATGACTCATATAAGTCCTGTTCCAACTCTTGAAATACTGCCACGACGCACGAGATATGTAGAAATTCATAACCAACTGCCAAGTTAACAAATCATTGAGCCCATACTCCTAACAAGAATCATTACCTCATTCTGAACCAAATAATGGTGTTTGTTCTTTAACATCCTTCACATGATCTAATTGCACTGATCCTAGATCCATTAATCTCTTCTCACCCAGTACGAACTGCTCGGGCAACAAGCCACCCTATACATGACCAAAAGTCTCATATGATGCCACAATGTACCAATAAACTACGACCTCAAATGTGATATATAGGGAAAACGGACTTTGGGAGGAACTACTCAACTCACGCACTAATATGACTTTCCTCAGAAATGGGAAACAAAACACACAAAAATATAATATAGAAAACCGTACTCAACATTATACTATTGCGGCGTGCAACCCGATCCAATAACATACCCGTGGCGGCGTACCACCTGATCCACACATAAAATTCACATAAGGAGATACACTTCGAGCTAAACTGCTCATTACTACAAAATACCGAATATCGGTCACATGTAACGCTAAGTGCATAATACCATCCCTAGGGAGACATATAGCGCCATAAGCTACAGAACTCAAGCACAACTCTGGTGCGATATATGACCTGACTCTCAAGAGACATCCTGCTCAAATAACACCATCTCTTAGCAGAACCTCAACACATAAGAAATTTATCAAGTCGTCCCGCAACTCACACGGCACCATATACTATTGCATGAAATAGCCGACGACGAAATAACATCCAGAGTCCGAATACTCCCTCATGAGGAGTGTCATGCTGAAGTGATCACATCAGGCCTGATATAAAGCCCAAATTCATATTTAAATCTACCACCGACCCTAAGCCGATCCTGGCCGCACTGCACTAGGAAAATAACTTTTCAAAGGTTCATAATAACCCCCATTTTCCCCCATACCACACAAGAACAACCATCATAACCGGAACAAACATCCACGGTCTGTAACCAAATGAACCGAGCGCTCTCCAAGCATAAATTCTCGAATAAGCGATATTACCACATTCTTCATACTTGGTTTAAATCTTCAATCAATCGAGTGACTACAATGTCACACTTGTACAATCTTCTCGTGAGATATGCTCCCACAACCTTCCACACAAGGTAACAAGTCTGCACATCCATACCACTAGCCACACTAACGATGTAAGGCAAATCAAGGATCCTTAACCAAGATACAAAGCCTCTTTCACAAAACACCGATCTCAAGTGACGCTAAAGACAACACCAACTTACTTTAAACCTTAAAATCCCCTTTCCTACTCATTCGAGCTCGTGACATCCTTGTCAACACCGAACCGTAAATCTTGAATCCTCAACTTCCGAATCTCATGCTAGATGCACTTAATCACGCCAATGCGCAGGGGTACAAGAATTTCATCTCAGCTCCTGAACCACTAATAGAGTAAACACTTCATCATGTAGAAACTTTCTACTTAACTCATTCCAAGAGAACCATAACAACACACGATTGAATTCTCATAACCGTAGAATATACAAATCCTCAAGTAGTGGTCTAAACCACCATTGCCCTTCCAGGATCCGCCTAGTCATCACATGCCATAATACCTAATTACCTTCAAATAAAACCAGTTACGGAGGCCGTCAAGCCTCGCACATACCGCCACAAATCACATGCATAATCTAATCACGCTGGAGGAACTGATCACTGCCATCACTATGCCATTTCAACCATGGCTAACCAGTCTATCTTCTTCTAATTTATCCCTAACTTGACTTAGAAATAATGGCAACTCCAGTCAACACATAACAACTCAATTCGCACTCGCCCTGAGCGACCCAATTCCACAAGACCACATTGTCTCCAAACTCATGAATCGTTCCATGCCCTCCTTACACACACACTCGCAGCTTCAACTGGCACCCCCCATTCTGAAAATTCCTCTACGAATCCAAAGTCATCTTCTCTTTTTCCTTCAAATGCTACTCTGCAAGTCAAAAATATCATAGATCATTCTGTGCCTCTTATCATAATCTGCTACAATAGCTCGATTCTTAACCTTACCGCGGGTTTGAAATCCTTAGGCACCGCATTTCTAATGAATCCACTAGGACCGTTGTTGAGAGTCACACATTCTGGCTCGACCCCGAATATAATCAACTTCACGGCTCCGCTGGCCCATGAACACACATCTCAATAAAGCACCCGACTGAATCACTTTCTTTGTAAAAGGCCTCTATAAGAAGCATAAGTCCTGAATCCTTCTAAAAACCCGAACACGAGTCAATAAGGCCAACTATAGGACACATTTATCTATATGGTGTGTCATGTGAGGTGTGATCACAAGAGTTTGCAATACTTGTTCAAGCAAAAGGAGCTGAATTTGAGGCAGCGAAGATGGTTGGAGCTGTTGAAAGACTATGATGTCACCATCTTATATCATCCGGGAAAGGCCAATGTGGTGGCCGATGCTTTGAGTAGAAAGTCAGCCAGTATGGGTAGCCTTGAACATATTGCGGTCGGGGAGAGACCGCTTTCTTTGGATGTTCAGGATTTAGCCAGTGGGTTCATAAGATTGGATGTTTCTAAGCCAGGTCGTGTTCTAACTTATATAGTTTCCCGTTCTTTATTATTTGATCGTACTCGAGATCGACAGTGTGATGATCATCATTTGTGTGTCCTTAAGGACACGGTGCGGCACGGTGGTGCCAAGTAGGTTACAGTTGGCGATGGTGGAGTTTTATGGATGCAGGGTCATATTTGTGTGCCCAATGTGGATGGACTTCGTGAGTTGATATTAGAGGAGGCCCATAGTTCCCGGTACTCCATTCATCCGGGCACTGCAAAGATGTATCAGGATTTGCGGTAGCATTACTGGTGGATGAGGATGAAGAAAGATATTGTGGCATATGTAGCTCCGTGTTTAAATTGTCAGCAGGTCAAGTACGAACATCAGAGACCTGGTGGATTGATGCAGCAGATTAAGATTCCTGAGTGGAAGTGGGATCGTATCACCATGGATTTTGTTGTTGTACTCCCACGGACTCAGAGGATGTTCGATGCAATATAGGTCATTATGGATAGGCTAACCAAGTCAGCGCATTTAATTCTTGTGGCAGTTTCCTATTCTTCGGAGAGATTGGCAGAGATCTACATTAGGGAGATTGTTCGTCTCCATGGTGTGCCCGTTTCTATTATTTCTGATCGAGGTACGCAGTCTACCTCACATTTCTGGAGAGCAGTTCAGCGTGAGTTGGGCACGTGGGTTGAGTTGAGCACAATATTTCATCCTCAGACGGACGGACAGTCTGACGTACTATTCAGATTTTGGAGGATATGCTACGAGCCTGTGTCATTGACTTTGGAGGTTCTTGGGATCAGTTCTTGCCATTAGCTGAGTTTTCTTACAACAACATCTATTAGTCAAGCATTCAGATGGTTCCCTATGAGGCATTATATGGTAGGCGGTGTCGGTCGCCGGTTGGGTGGTTTGAGCCGGGAGAGGCTCGGTTGTTGGGTACAAACTTAGTTCAGGATGCCTTGGATAAGGTTAAGATCATTCGGGATAGACTTTGTACAACTCAGTCCAAACAGAAAAGTTATGTAGACCGCAGAGTTCGTGATGTGGCATTCATGGCCGGAGAGTGGGTGTTGCTTCGGGTGTCGCCTATGAAGGGAGTGATGAGATTTGGGAAGAAGAGCAAGCTAAGCCCTAGGTACATCGGTCCTTTTGAGATCCTTGGTAGTGTGGGAGAGGTGGCTTACAGACTTGCGTTGACACTGAGTTTATCAGTTGTGCATCCGGTGTTTCATGTGTCTATGCTTCGGAAGTATCACGGCGATCCATCCCATGTGTTAGACTTTAGCAGTGTCCAGTTGGACAAGGATTTGACCTATGAGGAGGAGCCAGTAGCCATATTAGACCGGCAGGTTCGTCAGTTGAGATCGAAGAGTTATCCTTCAGTTCGTGTTCTGTGGAGAGGTCATCCTGCCGAGGCATCTACCTAGGAGTCCGAGTCCTATATGCGGAGCCGGTATCCCCATCTTTTCCCCGATTCAGGTACTATTCTATGTCCGTTCGAGGACGAACGTTTGTTTTAGAGGTGGAGAACGTGATGATCAAAAACTCATTTCTCATTTTATAAGTAAAAAACTATGTTTCGAGGCCTTGAAAACCTCCTTTTATCTCACCTCATTTTGCGTGCGCATCCCGGGCGTATATTCGGGAAGCTAATTTTTCCTTTAAAATTGAATTTAAGTTAACTTCGGTCAACATTTTGGGTAAACGGGTCTGGACCCGTGATTTGACCTTCCCGGAGGGTCCATAGGAACATATGGGACTTGGGCGTATGCGCAGAATCGAATTCCGAGGTCCCAAGCCCGAGAAATGAAGTTTTGAAAGAAATTATTTTACTGAAAATAAGAGTATTTGGAAATTTGATTATATTTGAAGTTGATGGTATCGGGCCCGTATTTTGGTTCCGGATCCTGGTACAGGTTTAATATGATATTTGAGTTGTGCCTGTAAAATTTGGTAAGAAACGGAGGTCATTTGACGTGATTCGGACCCATAGTTGTGAAATTTGAAACTTTGAAAGTTTTGAGGGTTTTCTTTGATTTCTATGCTAAATTTGTTGTTTAATATGTTATTTTGGCGATTTGATCGCACGAGTAAGTCCGTAGGATATTTTTAAGGTTGTGTGCATATTTGGTTTGGAGCCCCGAGGGCTCGGGTGAGTTTCGGGTAGGTTTCGAGGTGTTTAAACTTGGAAAATCACTGCTGATGCACCAGTTCTGGTGTGCACGCACCTGCGAGCCTAGGGCCGCAGGTGCGAGAACGCAGGCGCGCATCCTTGGGTCGCAGGTGCGGTCCAGCCCAGTTCCCTCTCCCCTCGCAGATGCGGACCTTTTTTCGCAGAAGCGGTTCCGCAAGAGCGGATATTCCTCCGCAGGTGCGACCCTCTGTGGCCTTGCCTATTTCCGCAGGTGCGACCATTTTTCCGCACCTGCGAAAGCGCATGTGCGACCAAAGCACCGCAGGTGCGAAGGTCGGGCAGTGAGTGTTTTAAATTAGAACTTCAGCCATTTTCTTTTCAAACTTTCTCAAAAATAGAGGAATTAGGGTGATTTTCTCAAGAGATTTTCTTCCCAAATCATAGGTAAGTGTCCATAACTAATTTCTTTCAACTTTCTAATATTTTTCATCAATTATCATCAAGAATTCTTGGGTTTTAAGGGTAAAAAATTGGGGATTTGGGTAGAGTTAGGGCTTTTTGTATAATTGGAATTTAGACCTCATTTTGGGATCGGATCCGGAACTAATTACATATTCGGGCTCGTGGGTAAATGGGTGATTGAATTTTGGTTCGAACCTCGTGTTTTGACCAAGCGGGCCCAGGGTCGATTTTTGACTTTTTGGGAAGAATGATAGAAAACTCATAATTAGGCATTGGGGTTAAATTATTTAGCATTTATTGATATTATTAAGCTAATTATGTCTAGATACAATTGAATTGGAGGCGAGTTCTAAAGGGAAAGCGGTAATTGAGGCTTGAGTTTGACCGTGAAATTCGAGGTAAGTGTTTGGCTTAACCTTAGCTTGAGAGAATAGGTGTAGTGTCCTATTTGTTATGTGTTAGTATCATGTTCAACGTATAGGTGAGGTGACGAGTACCTATACGTTGGTGTCAAGCATGCCCGTGAGTCGAATAATATGATTTATGTAATTTTCGTTGAGTATTACTTGAGTTTCACTTTATAGTTATCCATGTTGGTGAAAATTCCTTGATATTGATTATTGTTGAGTATTGGTTCCAGTTGAGAATTTTTATGTGAAGTTATGTACTAAGTGAGATTGGTTGTAGATGTTTCCCTTGCCGGGATGATATTGATTCTACCGTTGGCTCCCTTGCCGGGACGTTACGGCTTTATTGTTGTTGCTTATATTGTTGATTTTCCTTGTCGGATTGTTGTTATTGTTTTGTTTGGGTGAGGAAGAGTGTAAAGCACGAAGGGTGATGTCGTGCATGATTTATTGTGAGGATGAGAGTAAAAGCACGAAGAGTGATGTCGTGCCATATATGAAATTAAAAGCACGAAGGGTGATGTCGTGCCATATTATGAAATTAAAAGCACGATGGGTGATGTCGTGCCGTTTCTATTGACTTATTGTGAGGATGAGAGTAAAAGCACGAAGGGTGATGCCGTGCATTTTTATTTATTGCTTGGTGAAGATGAGAGTAAAAGCACGAAGGGTGATGCCGTGCACTTGTTTTGTTTTACCATTTCTGTTGCCTAAATTGATATCTAATTGTTGCTTTACTTCGTTATTTCCATTATGTGATATTTTCTCCCCTAAACATGTTCCCCTTTTCTTTATGTTTAGCTGCTTAATTCTTGTTATTATTATTGTCTTCGTGTATTATTAAACTGCACAGGTTTATTTGGTTGTCGTGTCCTAGCCTCGTCACTACTTCGCCGAGGTTAGGCTCGACACTTACTCAGTACATGGGGTCGGTTGTACTGATGCTACACTCTGTATTTTGTTTTTTTGCAGATCCCGGTACAGGACCCTACGAACCTTAGAGTGAGGAGGCTGCCTTCAGTCCATTTGGAGATTCTGAGGTAGTCCTGCAGGCGTCCGCAGACCTTGGCGTCCCCTCCTACTTTATTTATGTTCTGTTCTTCTTGATTTCGAGACATATGTATTTATTTTTTTCATACCTTTATATGAAGTATTCATAGACAGTCCATGAAGTTGTGACACCAAATTCTGGGTTTAGTATTATAAATTTCGTAATGGTATTTAAAAATTGTTAGACTTTGTTTAATTTTGCACTTTTATTTTCACAGATTTTGTATATCATCTGTTAGCTGTTAATAATAAGAATAAGGTTAACAATCATGAACGTTGGCTTGCCTAGCGGGTTCAACGTTAGGCGCCATCACGATCCCGACGGTGAGAAATTCGGGTCGTGACATCAACACTTCTGGAATTGCTATTTTAGTTAATGGACCCAATGTCACCATATCTATTTATGCTATGTATGGAACTACTCTCCAAATATATAAATCACCAAGTTAACATAGGACTCTGGGTTCCGATCACGCTTAATCCCACCAGTCCATCATTCTCTCATTTATTCTATGCAGATGATTTAACATTTTGAGCTAATGCCTATTTAAAATAAATTCATACCATAAAACGAAGCCTTCATTTCTTCTCTCAAATTCCTGATCAAAAGATCAATAATGCTAAATCCAAAATTATCCCTTTCAGGAATTGTGACCCTCAAACCAAAATTCACCTCGCAAATATTATCAAGATCAAAATTAGTAAAACTTTGGTAGACAGTTGGGATTCCCTATTCTCTCTCATAAACATAAGGCCTCTGACTTTCGCTTCAACATTGTCAACATGAATTCTAAACTAACTAGTTAAAAATAAACTTTCTTTCAATTGCATGGAAAACAATATTAGTTAGATCAACTCTCAACTCCATACCAAACCACTCAATGCAATACCTTCTACTTTTCCTCTCTATACTTAAGCAAATCAACAAGACCCAAAGAGATTTTATCTGGGGTATTATCACTTTGGAAAAAAAATCCATAACATCAAATGGGCTTCTGTTACCCAACCCAAAGCTGGGGGCCTAGATCCTAGGAAAGCAGCAAACAAAAATATATCCTTGCTTGCAAGTCTTTTTTGGCGACTCTTCACCAACCCAAGATCTATTTGGGTCACCACAGTTATTATCTAATACAACGATAAGAGAAATCTCACCTCTCACTCCTTCATCTGGAACAACATTTTAATAGGTTAAAAAACCAGTAGTAAGGGTCTTGAATGGGTAATTGGTTCAAAAAATATTAGTTGTTGGTTCTCCGCATGGATACCTAACATCCCACCTCTAAATACTCTAATCCAAGAGCCGCTGAATCGATGAGACCTATCTCTTAATGTCGAGGATCTTTGGATAAATGACCAATGGGATCTTCCTAAATTATCCTTTGTACTACCTCCAAACTTCACGATTATAATTCTCTCCATAAATCACGCTTGTACCAATAATACTAGAGATATCCCAATTTGGGATCTTACTCCAAATGGTATCTTCTCTACCAACTCTGCCTACAAGGTAATATCCCCTCCACCATCCACAAACTATAAGTTCTATTGGATTTGAAAACTAAATAAACTCCATAAAATCAGATTCCTACTCTGGCAATGCTCCCATAAGAGACTTTCCACTAAGTAATATATCCATCACATTGGCATCGACATAGCCATTATATATTTAACTTGTAAAGGTGCTGAGGATACCTTTACTCACATTTTCTTTGAATGCCTAATGACCATGTAATTTTGGAATGATGCATACCTAAAGTTTCGACCATTAAATCACTACTCTGAGCATTGGATCACTTAGCTCAAAGACACAAACATTACTATAGATCATTTGGGTATCTCATGTGAAGAATTCTCCCCATTTGCTATTTGGAACCTTTTGGCTTAATAGAAACAATAATTCTTTTAACAACCTATGTAACCAACTTTCCCCAAAATATAATTATCATCCACTGTAAGGGATACAAATATTGTTCTAACTCTTCACGTTACACCCCGCACACTTCAACCATCAGAATAAAGTGTCACCCTCCCACAACAACTTCCTTCAAGATTAACATTGTTAACGTCATTAAGGATAAGTATCAAAAAGGAGGCATTGCCGGAATTTTTAGAAACAATCATCGAGATTGAATTTTGGAATTTTGCAATTTGGCCTATGCCTATACCTGCTTACATGGAGCTATTGGCCCTTAGAACTGGACTACAATTAGCTTGTGAAAAACGTTTCTTATGTTTGGAAATTGAAATTGATGCTACGGATATCATCCGTCTACTTGGAGTTGACACTTGTTCACTTATACTAATTTGGTTACTGAGTACATGTCACTACTGAAGAAACTGGGGAACCTGCCGATCCGACGTAACTTTAGGGAAGGAAACAAGGTTGCTCATTTTTTGGCTACTAAAGGATCCAAGCAAGCAAGCAACAGTTCGCCGCCCCTACAAGAAATCTATCTTTTAGTGGTGATATTTAGTAGCGACTTTATTTATTGCTACAAATAGTATATTAATAGTGGCGACCTAATAAGTGGCTACAAAATAAAATCTTTTAGCGGTGACTTTTGTAGGTCTCCTCTAATATGTGCCACTATATCCCGTATTTTTTATTCCCCCTATGACCAAAAATTTGGCTCCAAATATTTAGTAGCGACTAATAGAGAGCGACCGCTAAAGAATTTTTGTGGCGATTGGAATGGAAGATATTTAGTAGAATAAGGAGTGGCCGCTAAGGGTATTTTGTGGCGACCGGCTCGCCACTAATGATAAATATCTGATATTTAAAAATAAAAAACTAAATAAAAGACCTAAAATCACCCTAACATAAAAGACCCAATTCTACAGAAGCTTCATTATTCCCTTCTCGTTTTTATCTCCATTCTTCTTCCAAATCCCCAAAATGTGAACCTAATCTATGAAACACCCTAAACATAAAAAAATCCCAAAATACAGAATCTCCATTCTTCCCTTCTCTATTTCTCTATGCAAAATCTTCATTCTTCTTCCAAATCCCCAAAATGTGAACCTTATTTATGAAACCCAAAAGCCCTAACACATTTGTATTCTAATATTGTGCTCAAATCAGGTAATGTGTTTAAACCCTAAATCCTTTTTGACCTTGAGTTTTTGAAGTTTCTATGTCAACTGCTAATGTCAACGCGATTGCCTTCAACTTAGCTATAAGTTGTAAGTAAATGGTTGGGTTGTGAAAATGGCTAATTAGTATGGGTTTATTTTATGAGTTGATGTTGCATGTGCAGAAAACATAAAAAGGATATGAATCACCTTTCATTGCACTGTAATTTGGTATCATAATTTGGTCTCCTTTCCTTCTGGTAAATAGCACATTGGTTGAGGAATGGGTCTGAAGCGGATGTAGAAATTCTACAAACACTATTTGCTGGATTTGCTTATAATTTTATATTGTGCATACCTCTACTAGCTTTTTGCCTTTTGAACAAGTGAGGAAAATTATTGCCCTCCTTGGTAGAAAATGATTTCCTGATAAAATATTTCTGGCAATCAATTACCAATAAATTACTTACTTTTCGGAAACTTATTCATCTCCATAATCTAATTCAGGATTTGTTAAATCTGAAAAAGTCAAGGTTAAATCTGTTAGCAAGATAGAAATGCTTATGTTTGACAAGTTTCAGCAAAGTTAGTCATTTAGTTTCAAAATTTGCTATGAATAGATTATGTGATTTAATTTTAAATGTAGGCTTTATAGGTTAGCTTGAAATGAAACGCAGGAATTAGTAATTCATGCTAACAGATGAATTGATCGAATATTACATATGGACTTTATATGTTAGCTCGAAATGGGACGTTGGAATCATCAATTCTTACTTTGCCTTTTCTCCTCACATCTCTGAATCTAGTAGAGGTTTAGACAGGGTCAGTTATTGCATGGTCAATAAAATGAGGAAGGTGAAATCCCCAACTGTAAGACACTTAGAGATGAATCTTTAAATCACTCCAGAAAAAAGTAGTCCTTTAATCTTTGCAAGTAGGTACCAGGTGTGATCTTTTTGCTTCAAGAATATAGAGAATATAAGTATGTCTGATGTGTCTTTCCTTCTTCAGTGTCCATTTTATCCAAAGCTTTTATTATGCTCCCTCCACATCAGCTATATTGGAACCCATAGAGTTCCGGTTTTGAATCTTGCAAGTTCGAGCTTGTTGTACGCAAGCAAGCTAAATAATTGAAATCTACGATGGGGTTTGGTTATTAGTAGTTGTGCCCGCCATTGTGTCAAAGTCATGTAATGTTTGGTAATTTTCATTCGACATTGCTCATTTCAGCTTTAATCCACTTGCATTTTGCAACAAGAAGTTGCAAAGTCTTTGTGCAAGTCTTTTCTTAATTAAGCTGCACCTGTCTTAAATGAAGCATATCTAACCTGGTGTTTTACTCTTATCTACTTCTGCAGAACTATTCTCAAGTTATTACAGTGCATCTGGAGATACTTGATGGTACACCGCCTTTATCGAGTTGAAAGTAATTTTCCCAACAATATCATCGTGTAATTTCCTTCTCGGTGTTGATGATCTCGGTAAGCTTATTTTCTTTTCATTTCTTGAATTTAATATTCCTTCTCGGTGTTGTCTGGTAATGATTACAAGCAATCTTACTAAAGATAATAAGTATTAAAATTTAGAAAAAGAGTGTCATATTTTTTAACCTGCTATATAGTCTACTTACGGACAAATTAATATACCAACTTTAACATGCTACTATCTTGAATGCTATTTCAATGTAAATTCTTGAATTGTACCACGTAAGTTTTCTATACCAAGTGGAATGATGTTTCAGTTTCTAGTTGTTGGAAAATATAAATGAAAGTCCTTTTCAAAGAAACTTGAAAAAAGTAGGTTTGACTACAAACTATATTCAACATATTTGGAAAACTTGTATCCCTAAGGATCTTTTGCATTATTGTGTATAATACCATCTTTATATAGTTGGATTGGATATTTCACAAAGGAATCTAAGCATTGTCAGTAATTTAATTATATTAATATGCCAGTTTTACAAACTTGTCTTGTCCTATATTCTTACATTCTGCCAAAAGAAATCTCAGCTCGGCATTCATATTAATTGGACACTTTTTGAGTAGCAGAAATATCATCTTTCTACTAAAGAATTTCAGCTATCAGGAAACTGAACCATTTTGGCTGACTTAGCATCTAAAAAGATAATTTGATTGACTGCACTGTGTTGATTTTGATGCCACTGAAAGATCTTCCGTTACTGTTTTGGGCTGCTGTTGAAGTCACTTTTTGCTACTATTTCTAAATGTGGTTGTTAAACCATTACCTACCTAATGTGATATGTAAACTAATTAAAATCTCTGTTGTACTATAATCTAGAATATAATAAGGGACTAACCTTTCCACTTGCTAGTTGGTTGAATTGTAGCAATATCTGGTGAAAGTAATAACTACTGTCTTTTTTTATTTTTCGCTCAAGTACTTCCCATCTGATTATGTTCTTGTAGTTGTGTTGGTTTTTGTGCTCCTTGATATTTATTAGTTAATTGATTGATTGGTTGTTATTCTAAAAATAGGAATGGATAAAAGTTGATTGAATTCTGAGCGATTCTAAAATATATGTTCTGGTGCGATTATGAAATTCTGAATATGCAAAATCTTGTTGGTCAATATGGTTTCATGGCTGTTTTTTTCTTCATAATTAAAGACATGTGCATGTGTATTTGATAACATGCAGTTTTATATGTGTCAAATCATCATTAAATAGTCAATCAATTCTTGCAAGAATATTCTGTTTCCTAAGTAGCAGAATTAGGACAAAGATCTGTGACTGCTAGTTTGAATGCCATACTTTCTTATCTGGAAATATTTATATTTTGCTGATAAAACTATTCAGTTATGCATTCATTAGCCTAACATTGGTAACAGAGGTTTTGATTAGGCAGCTCTGGTGGCTCGTAGTTAACCAGCACAAAATGGTTTATGCTATACCAATTAGATTTAGGTAAAAGACAACATTAAGCACGAGTCGTAACAACATACTCTGAATTACAGGAATTGGTTGTGATTTGGACAACTTAATCGCATTTGGATAAACTATTGCCTTAATCTAGTTGAACTTATTATTTTTGTCTTATTCATGGTTAGACATACTTCTGTAACGTTTTTCCTTAAAAAGTAGTACATTTGATGATCATTGAGTAAAAGAAAGACCGAACACTTTTAGAGGCTTTAGATGATGTTAGTCCTTTGCAGCTGGACATGATAAAAAGAGTGGAATTGCAGAGTTGTACTTTTCAGTCAGCTGTTTCACTTCTTCATCTCTCATCCATTTAAATGATTAGCTGACCACCTAAGAGAACTTGATTATTCTAAAATGTTGCGTAAATTTCACAGTATTGTAGCGACACTGACAAGTCAACTGATTATTCTAAAACGTTGCCTAAATCCTGTTGACTTTCAAGAGTGTTCGGTTCAGTGATTAGTCAAGAGTGTTCGGTTGGCAACAATAATTAGGACAAAACTTGTTTTGTGTTCTTTCTTTTGTGCTCGTAATGTGAATGCTGCTCTGTTGAGATCTTTAAGTAGTTCTGATATGAAAGAATCAATTGTTATTTCTTAATTTTTAAGATATTTGTAATCTTATTTGATGTTGCCAGTGGTTAAAGCAAGTAGAACATTGAAATCGTTATCTGAGAAACTAAATATTTTTGCTGAAAGTTGGTGTTTTTATCATACATGTTAACTTAGTTGGTCTATTTGGCTTTTAAATGATCTTGTGTTTTTTTTGTGTAATAACAGGGAGGAGGTTCTTAAACAATGCAGACAACTAAGGAGGGGCTTCAAGGCACTTAGTATTTTGCTCTTTTGGGATGTATATGCATACAATGACAATAAAGTATTATGCATTATATATGTAATTCGCATTTTAGTAATGGAAGTATTTAATATCCGACTTAAGATATTCTTTTGGTGTTTGTAAAATACTATTGGATGCGTTTATATAATTTTAGTCATTACAATTTCTGAATTAAATAGGTTTCAGTGGTGACAAAATCTTATTCTGCAATATTGAAGTTGCCACTGATTGTTTAATAATTTTTGTAGCAATTATCACTGCCACTAAATGTCATTCTCCAGCAGCGAGCTCATAGTCGCCACTGATGATTGAATGTTTTGTGGCGACAACAATTGCTACTAAAAGTAGCTCTCCAGTAGCGATAGGAGAATTGCTGGTAATAGTTAATATATTTGTGGCGACGTTAGTTGCTACTAAAAGCAACTCTCTGTAGCGATTAAAAAGCTGCCACTGACAGTTATTTATATTTGTGGCGACTGTTGTTGCTAAAAGTCACTCTTCAGTGGCGACTTGCCCCTGAATCTGTTTCGTGGAACTACCTTTTGTGACGACTTGGTATACTTTTTGTAGCGACAGTGTCGCCACAATACTGTGACATTTTGTGGCGACACCATCTAGTCGTCAAAAATAATGCGACATATGATGATTTTGTAGCGACTTAGGTCGCCGCTAAAAGACAGATTTCTTGGACACACCCTCCTCCTACCTTTTTGAAACTTTTTCATGAAGGTAAAATTGGCTCTACTAGCTCTAGACTTGTATCTACTAATGTTTTTAATATCTTGGTTGAACTTGAAAATCCTTTTATTAATCCTAGTATTAACAGCACTATGACTGTAATTACCAGTGATCCCATGGGACTCTAGATTTATGTAACCGTACTATCTAATGAATGACGTCTACCAAAAAAAAGAGGGAAAAAAGCCTATATGACTTTGATCTAATGGTGAGAGCGCAACACCTGATGTGTGGGTTAGACATAAGTGATGATACTAAACTCTACGCTATACAAAAATATGTACTGAGTGAAATGAAAAAGGTGTGAGCCTATTATTCTTCGAGTTTTGAACCTTGCGACACTTGCATGTGATTACTTAGTTAAAAAAGATACGATACAAAAGTACTTGCTTTCTGATGTATGGATCAATCAAATATGATAAAAAAGAATAACTAATAGAGAATCTGAGTTGAAATTAAGAAGTAAAATCGTGAGAAACATGAAAAAAAAGACTACATATAAAGGAAGAAATACATAATTAATTAGAAGATATATTATTAAATTAATTAGAAAAAAAATATATCGTATTAACTCACTCAATTCTGACTCTACCAAATATAAAAAAATATTAGAATTTGAAATCTTTTATTAAAATTATATATATAAATTTTTTGGGCCTTAAATATTTGGGGGGTTAAGGCAAGGGCTTCACTTGCCTTACCGTGAAGCCGCCCTTTCTCTAATGACACCTGCATCTATAAGCTCGTTCTGATTCCGAATCTGAAAATTCTAGTTGAAATAATTCTAACGTCTGCAGAGTATTCGTTAAATAAGAAATACTATTATTTCCCTGTAAGTTTCTGTGACATGATGGTAAATTGACATATATTCTCTCCTTAAATCTTGAATTTACGTGGTGGGTGAATTTAATATTCAATTACTGTTAAAAATTTACACTCCAAGTGAGTAAAATGGATTAACTCAATAAATAGATCATGGCTCAAGCTATCAAAAAATTTCTTAGATAAATATGAGTTAGGTCAAGATAAAATTGATCCATGAGTAAAAACATACTCACCCAACTCAAATTTGCGTGTGAACATATATGTCCATAATAAAAGGATAAAAAGACGGGACAAATTACTAGGAACATAAAAAAGAATTGGTCAAATGTAAAACTAAGATGCATGTATTTTACAACCAAAATCCACTTTTCGTGTTACAAGCTCAAACTGTCCGAGGGTTAAGGCTGGACCTGTAGTTTGTGACAAAAAATTTAATAATTATTCTTGGTCGCATCGAGTTAACAACTCACAATTCACACCATGTCAAAATTTGATCCTTACGAGCACCTCAATGTATTGCTGAATAAAGATGGAACTTTAACTCGTCTCCTTGATCTTCCTAAAACCCAAGCCACTGGTGATCAAGGACATCTCCCTGGTCAATCCGTTGTTAGTAAAGATATCACTTTAAATGCAGACAAGAAAACTGCGATCAGACTTTATCGTCCAACTAAATTGCCTTCCAATGATAAATCCGTCGCAAAACTTCCCATTATAATTTACTTCCATACAGGTTGGTGCACAAATAATTCTTCTTATTATATGTTTGTACTTTTAATTTTAAATCATGTCAGAATTTTTATTATATGCCTCTTTTCGATTTTAGTTCTTCTTTGCATTATATTACACACTTCTTTTTCAAATATATATGCAGAAAATTATTTTTCTTGGGGCCGGGAGTTTATTACAAATAACCTCATTACCTGTATAGGGTAGGGGTAAGATATGTGTACATGGTGGCGGAGACAGGATTTTCACAAAAGAAAAAGTAAAATATTAAAAAAGAATGTGGGAATTGGACTAGCGACTTCACAAAGATTTTGAACCTTCTTGACGATTGAGCTATGATTTTGGGTTGTGTTAAGTGGATTCAAAATATAATATACACAGATACAAAACGAAATTTACCTCATATGTCCAATGTAATTTTTGGCGAATTATGTCGCCCCTTAAATCTGCCCCATACATACCACCCTCTCATATCCCACTTGTGAAATTATATATAATGGGTATGTTGTTGTTGTCGGTGGCGGAAGTAGAGTGCCGGGACCGGGTTCGGCCGAATCCAGTAACTTTAATTCGAATACGTGTTTGTCTTACAAAATACATTGAATATGTATAAATGATTAATTTAGAACCCAGTAACTTTTAACAATTAAAATTCCAAACCCATAAGCGTGAAATCCTGGCTCTATTATATTAAACACAATGTGATTGAATAGAGACTTTAAATGTCAATGCAGGAGGGTGGATTCATTTCAGCATAGCAAATACTATGATCCATGAAAGTTGTAACCAGCTCTCTAGTGAGGTCACAGCCATAGTTGTGTCCGTGGAATATCGTCTTGCACCCGAAAATAAGCTCCCTGCACCATACTATGATGCAGTTGAAACAGTTCTTTGGATCAAGAACCAAGCTTTAGATCGCATTAACGGTGAGAAATGGCTAAGGGATTATGGAGATTTCTCAAGGTGTTACCTTTACGGTGCGAGTTGTGGAGGAAACATTGCTTTTAACTCTGCACTTAAACTTCTTGATCGAAAAATAGAGCCATTACGTATCAATGGGGTAATAATGAACCAACCCCTTTTCGGAGGTAAAATGAGGACAAAATCTGAAATGAGGTTGGCTACAGATACATTCTTTCCTTTACCAGTAATTGATGTTCTTTGGGATTTAGCATTACCACAAGGGACAGATAGAGATCATAGGTTTTGTAATCCAATAGCAGATGGACCTTATAGGGACAAGATTAAGAGTCTTGGAAGATGTTTGGTAATTGGATTTGGAGGTGATCCTTTGGTTGATAGGCAACAAGATTTTGTGCAAATGTTAGTTAAGGAAGGGGTTATGGTTGAAGCTAGGTTTGATGATGTTGGATTTCATGGAATTGACATGGTTGATAGTCGAAGAGCTGCTGCTATTATTAATTTCATTAAGGAGTTTGTTTGATCTTCCTTATGATAACAGACCGGGAAAAAACAGCGTCATTGTTATAAGACTATGTTATGTGCGGGGCAAACTAGAAAGGAACAACCACGTTGGTCTAATTGTATGCCGTCTTACTTTATATGTTTGTAAGAGATATTTGTTTGCACGGCTCAACCAATGACAGTTATTAATAAGTAATGTTAAACTAGAAAATGATAATTACTAGAAGCTACACAATTGATTTCGATCTTGTTTATTTTTGCTTCTTAGTTGAATAAGTTTAGGAAGTTTTGAATTTATATTCATCTTTAGTTTTAACCTGTTTTGTGGAAATGTATTTTATTGAAGTTAATAATTTTTTTGTTCATTGATTTATATATTAATTTTCCAATGAAATGCTTGCTGCAGAGATGCTAATACTCATGAACCAAAACTCATGTTTGTGTTCACGGGAAAACATATTGCCACTTACATGCAATTACCGTTTTTAACATAGTAAGTTACTCAAAACATTCGTTTAACATTACATATTTACGAGCATAACATCAGTAATATCATATCCAATATTCTTTTATTCACAATCAATTATAAGCGTACGTAACACAACACTATTATCCGTTTTGAAATATTAGAGATGATCAAGTACTAAAAAACAGAATAGTTAATACACCTACTTAAGAGGCACTAACAATTAAAAAGAAAAGATAACATAGTGACATCCTATTTCGGAATTATAATGAACTAGATATAATCTTATAATGCGTACTCAAATACGATTTTTTAAACAATAGGCACTTAGGTGTATGAGTTAAAATCTATCTTTAGAATATTTACGCCAACATAGTACTAGGGGAAGAGTTCTCAAGTTGTTGTCAGTCGAAATGATCCAAGGAGCAGCGAAGTATGTGGTCGAAGAGTCAACAAGAATCGTAGTCGAGGTATCAACAAGATCGAGGTCGAGTACTGTTGACAGAGTTGTAACGGCAAGTTTTCATGATAGGATATTAAAGAGAATATTATAGTGGATATTCTCTACACTTGTACTATTATGTTTACTTAGTAACGGGTTCTCTATATATAGAAAAAGAGAGAATGATGGAGGACATTTGATATTCATTTGTAAAAAAAAACACTTTGACTTGAGAAAGAGAATCGGATTTCACTTGCTAAGATACAAACATCATATTTTCACTGTCACACCTCCTTTTTTACTGGTGAGGGTCATAAGGGAGTTTTTTCACTTCGATTTTTGGGATTTATTTTATTCATTCAGAGTCGCCACCCGAATTTTTTACGGTGTTCCGGGACACCATTTATTAAAAATCCCAAAATCGAGAAATTTTGACTCTGTTTAATTGTCTGCGAACCAGAAATCCGGGTAAGGAATTCTGTTAACCCGGGAAAAGGTGTTAGGCACTCCCGAGCTCCGTGGTTCTAGCACGGTCTCTTAATGATTAAATTATTTAATTACTGATTTTGTACCTATGTGTATTTTTATATCTTTACCGCCTTTTTTATTCTTTTGTATTCAAAGAGCTATTTTTTAGACGGGTCACGTATGCGTAAAACCCGTTGAAAATTGAGATGTGTCAAAAATCATGTCACGCGGACGTGTACATAATTCTCGACACTGAATTCATTTGAAAAGATAAATAAAGTTGCGCAAGCGCGTATTTGTATTTTGGTTGTCAAAAGAAATCGAAATCACGTCACGCGAGCGTATTCGTTCCTAGAGATGTCTCTACGGGTGTTCATTTTAATCTTTATTTGTGTTACGTAAATGTATACACAATTTTGAGAAAAATATGTATTTTGTTTTATTCAAAGTTACGCGAACGTATACTTTGGTCATCCATTTGTTTTCTAAGTCTAAAGAGTTCACTATCTAATTGAGGAATGAGTTCGAACATTATATAAAATGAGTTCCTAGGTTAATTTAGGAGACTAATCTTAGAGAAGCTGTCCTAGATAATGATATGTGTTACTCCCAAACTAGATTCATTAATCCAATACATGAGGATTTGGGCTATGGCCTAATTTAGTCCGATTTGTCATTTACCCTTTTGGCCAATCTTAGTGTAGGCTATTTGGTAAAAAAGAAAAATCTACACGATTCAGCAAAAAATGCTAAATTAAGAAAAGACACAAAACATAGATATTGATTTTTGATTTTTTAACACAACAATCAGAAAGCCCATTTTGGCATTTATTGTTGTTTGCAGTCATTAACAAATGTTGTTTTAGGAAAAATTGTACTCATGTATTTAAATTCATCAGGTTCGAAATAAGTAATTCAAGATAAATCACGAAACTTTAAAACAAACGGGTTTTCACGATAGAATTTGAAGTTTTCGGACAGATTAATTTTAATTCCAAAATCACACGAGTTTTTAAGGCATCTTTTTTTTTGAATCTCAGTTGAATCCTAATAACCAAATACCTAACATATGTAATCACTGTAAAATGTAGCTTAAATTCAGTAGAAGAGTTATGTGAGACCTAAAAATATTTACATATTTTACAGGCTATACTAAACAAACTTCAAATTCAAGCGGAATAATATAACAGTGAATTTGGAGGGATTCGATATCCCTTAGGCTCAACAGCCTGGGGTTCAGGCTAATTCACGCCTTGACAGGCTATTTTAGTAGCCTGACCCATTTCTATATACCCAAATTAACCAAAACAGCATACTAGAGTCCAGTTTTCACTTACAATAATTCTGAAATAAACAAATATATTTTTTCTTCGTATCAATGTTCAAACTAAAAAAAATACAAATTTTTACAATGATAGAAAAAGAGTGAAAAGAGAAAGAGTATGCCTCTAAGCTATTGTTGCCTTGATTTGGGTCCTATCACTTTTAACCGGAACATTTGTGCCTCTGCTTGTTGTCTTTCTAAGCAACCAAAAGAAAATGAAATATTCATGCATTTATAGAATGAATCTGACCATAAAAGGGGTCAGATTCAACTCTACTGATGCTACAATAAGTGTAATGATTTTGATGACTTTAATAAACGATATAGGAAAAAAGAGAAATCAAAATTAGTAACTAACACCAGATCTTAAAAAAAATTCGATGTGAATCTGACCTATTAAGTAGTCAGATTCATATTTTAGTGCTACTTTACTTAACCACAAACTTCATACAGATTTGAGCCATTGGACACATAATAAAAGTAACTAACATACAAATTCAGCACTTGAATTCAAACAAAAGGAGTGAAACATGTAATTTCAGCAGACGTAAGCATGTCAACACATTGAAACTGAGATTAGAGTGAAAACAACCATAGAAACTCTGATATTCTAACATATTTGCATTCAGCTGTTATATTTCATACCGGGTAAAGTTACATACCTTGAAATCGAAAATAACAACAAACTAGGGACCAAATAAAGGTCATAAAATAGGCTCTTGTGAGCTTAATAACAGCAGCAAACAGCAATAGCTAAACCCAGAAAAAGAAGCTCGAATATCAACAAAATGTAGTAAGAACCAGCAATAGAAACCAGACTTCAACCCAGAATTTCTAATAAAACCAGAAAATCAATCAACCATGACTCATGTTTCAGAATACCCAAGTTGAAAAAACCCAGATTTTAAGGTGTTTTCTGTAGCTATTTTTAGTACTTTCAATGCAGGATTTCTGTCATAGGTGTAGAATATGTATTTTCAGGCTAAGGAGTATAAGGTTTTCAAAGAATAGGTGTGTAAACTTCTGAATTTCTGTGTGTAAAACACCTCAAATTCTCTCTAAAATTCTGTGTGTGTAAATCTAAAATTCTGTGTCTAGAGGTCTAAAATTTTTGTATGTGGAAATCTAAATTTTTAGAGAATAGGGTAGGGTATTATAGGGATTTTAGGGCAGCATATTATCAGCATATTCCCTATCCAATTAGGCTAAAAATTGTACAGGTACAGCTGTCAAACCTTATCCTTTTGGGCAATTGTATCCTTCTAGAACATTCCTATTGATTCCAGCCCTTATCCCCTTTTTGAAGTTACTGTTTTACCCCTAAAATATCTGATTTTCTGATATTTCCTAATTCTAGAAGTTTCTTGGGTTGTTACACCCAAGATTCTTCAATTTGAGATTCCTATACTACCCCTTAGGGTCCTCAAAATTACTCTTTCAGTAATTAAGGTTGAGGTCAGGTAGTTTATCAAGTATTAATTAATTTCAATCTAATTTAGTTGATTAGTTATTAATTAATTTAGATTAATTAGTTTAAAATCCTTAGACTTAGGTTAATTGATCCTATAATGTACCTGGTTTAGTTAATTAGACTTAATTGGTTGTCTTAACTGGGAATTAGGACTTAGTTATTCATTTGAGAGGGTATTAACCTAAGTTAACTTATTAAACAAAGTCTCTTTTTTTTTCTTTTCTTTTTTAAAAATTATCACTAATCAGATTAACCTTGAGTTGAGTTTAGTTATTAATTAATGGACTTGTTAACAAATTTGTCTTAACCTGAGGGTCTAGGATTAAACTAAGTTAATTCATGCCCATCTACTGATTCAGAATCAACTAATCTCCTAATTAATTGTCAATTAACCTAAATGGATTAACAGTCTTAGACAAGAAATCTATATACAAAGAGTGACATTCCAGAACAATTATGAACTGACAAATAGCAAAGAACACTGATTATTCAGCAATAAACCAAGAACAAGGTTAGAAATCCTAAACTAGGTAATGAAATTGATCTAAATTGACCTAATGTGTAGATTCAAAGTAAGTGATCCTAAACATAGCCAGGAATAAGCAGAACCAAAAGAACATCTAAAACTAATGGAGTTATAAACTTGAATTAGCATTTACCTAAATCCATTAGTTAACATATAAGATCACTTAATGATTTGGCTTAGAAGGAAAACAGTAAAAAAATAAAATCTGAAAATCCTAAAGAACAAATCAGTTAATCAAACAAACTTGTAACTAAGTTTGAGACATCATTTAGGAGGGAAATAAACGACAAACTTATGAACTCTAACAATCAATCCTAAGAAAAAGGGAACAGTAACGGACAAAGGGGTTTTAATACTAAACTAGGTAAATAAAATAATTAACGAAGATAAGGTAGAGGGGTACCAGTCAGTGGGGTCATTTGAACGGATTCTGGTGACTTGTCGGAATTTTGGTCGGACTCCGATGAGCTCAGGCGTGACCCAAGCTTGCATGAATCGATGGCTCTTGTCAAGAGCCATCGACTCACGTTATCTTGAGCCACAGAGTCGCGAGAAATTGTCCTCAAAAGATTTTAGGGTTTTTCGGATTCTCAGATCTAAGATTGGTTAATTTTGAGTATTGTTTTGGGGGAAGTTAGTAGTGGGACGGGGTTAAGGAGATGGAGAAGGTTATCTGGTAAGAATTTGGGGCTGTTTGGTTGAGCTCCGCCGCCGGTGGCGATTTCACAATCTGTTAGGAAAAAATGATTAAATTAAGTAATTAGTTTATTAAAACTACATTACATCAAAGAATCGACATTTGTTTGTTATTTAATTCAATTAATTATAAATAATAAATTTATAATTCATTGATAATGATGCACCTAATTTTATCATTTAATAATTTTAAGAGACGGATTGTGATTATGCAATGCAAAAATAATTCACAAACAACACTAAAATTCAACAAAATTTATAAAATTAATTTATTTTATTGAACTCTATGGGAATATATGGTGGGTGAAAAATCTCGTGTTCACATTCAGTAAGATTCTTGTCTATATCTTTTCACTAGATCCGAAAATAACTCAAATATTCAAGGGACTATCTATCATTCATCATTGTAAGGAAGAACATCCACTTATTTCATCGGTGAAATAGCATCCACTTATTGCTATTCATTATTATTGAATGCTACATTATTGCTTATGATTTCTAGAACATTTATTATATGCCACTGCCACTGTCCGACCTAATTTACGTAATATTTGTGATTCTTTAGGAACTATGTATATGAATATTATTGTTCTACTTAAGATTAATCTTTAATTATGTAAATTTAATTATTTGAAGAAAGATACATATTTCTTTGGTCAAACACGAGGCACATTCAATTTTGAATCAGTCAAAATAAAAGGCAACAAATTAAATCACACAAGTCATTGGCAGAAATCCCACTTAACACTGTTGCGTGCATGAAGTCGACACACTGCTCATTTTCTTTTCATTCCATTCTTGTTTCTTCTCAAATCTCAACTGTAGTAGTACTGGTGAGGAGTGAGTGTGATTTGTGATTGAAATGACAAGAGAAAATAAGGAAGTGTTGGGCAAAGAGGGGGAACAAGGATTGAGTAAGAGACAATTGGATGGGATGTCTGTACCTCGTTGGGACTCGCTACGTTTGCAGTGGCTATCAAACGGCTGATTGACTTGATTCGATAAGAAAGTTTTTTCACCTTTTTTACAAAAATTTAAAACCACTCACGTAACTTCAAAAAAACTAAAATTATATTCATATTCAAACACAATTCTAATTTTCAAATATTATTTTCACTATTTTTTGACATTTTACATTTCTTATGTCCAACACCCACTTGGACAAAAACATTAGTATTTTTGAAAACAATAAGTATTTGAAGTTAAGTTAAAAATTTGGACATACATTTCACTTGAAAAAATATTGCAGTATTATGGGCGAGAAAAATCTTTTTTTCGAAAACTTTTGGTATTTAAAAAACTCGCTTTTGAAAAATCCCCAAAAACACATAAATTTTCATGAACAAATACGTTTTCAGAAAAGGAATACCGAAACAGAAAATCTATAGAAAAACGGGTCTGTAATCCATTCAAATAGGAGATTTTTTACAATAGCAGATACTACTATATAAAAAGACCATCATTGATCTTTTATACTACGATGTATTAAACTATTAATAACCTCCAAAAAGGATGGCAACTCGGTACACTCAATAAAAATTCAGTGATAGTATGATTTTTTTATAATATTATTAATGCATGTAAGATAAATTCATATTTTTATAAGATGTTTCTAGTTTAGTCCTAATTTGTTTGATACAATTTGAACGGGGGAAATTCAAAAGTAGTTAGATTTACAAGTGGTCATTCGAAAATAGTCGGACTTTTAAAGTAATTGAAATTTAGTCATTTTTCATGTAAAAATAAATCTGACCGAAAATACTGTTCCAAAATCCGAAAAATACTCCATTATATTATATTGGAGTTCCAGCATAAGTATACCGGAACACCAGCATATTATAATGAAGTTTCAGCATAAGTATATTGGAACTCCAACATAATATAATGAAGTTCCAACATAAGTATACTAGAACTCTAGCATAATATACTGGAGTTCCAGCAAATTACACGGTCCAGTATAATATGCTGGAAGTTCATACACAGGTGCTCGAATCTCCAGTATATTATGCTCGAACTTTTCGCGTGTTGGAGTTCCAGCATAATATGCTGGAAGTTCATACACAGATGCACCGAACTCCAGTATATTATGATGGACCGGTCTCTGTTGTAGCAAAATAGTGACTATTTTCTAATAACTTGACAAACACTGATTATTTTAGAATGACGAGTCCGAAAATTGACTAGCCCGTACTATTTTTACAATTTGAACGAGTACAAATTATATTAGAAAAAGAAGAAGATTTTTTGACATACAGATAAATATGGATAACATATCTAAAGTGTTCTTGTGCAAATAGCCGCATAACAAAGTCATCTCAATGACAAAATAATGAGAAAGTAAAATTGAATATTTGAGATGAAAGATAACAATATAGGAGTTTTTATGGGCCGAATAGTAAACGGAGAGCGAAATGGGATAGCTATATTTTAATATGGTATTAAGCTTTTATTCAGTATTTTTTATGTTGAACAAAAATAGCTATTACTCTATTAAAATCAATACGAAAAGATATTGTTACCCTTTCTTCAAGAGTTTTACGTAAATATTAAGGATATGGTGTTCTTAACATTTACACTGTACACATGAAGTTAAAGACGTCGTATCCTTAATATTTACACAAAACTCATAAAGTTAAGGACAGTATGTCCTTAACATTTACATTACACACATGAAGTTAAGGACATCATGTCCTTAACATTTAAATTGCACATATGAAGTTAAGGACATGAGGTCCTAAAATTTAACAACAGAAGGTGCAAATACAAGTTAAGGACATTACGTCATTAACATTTACACTGCAAATATGAAGTTAAGGTCATGGTGTCCTAAAATTTAACAACGGAAGGTGCAAATATAGGACATTTTGTCCTTAATATTTACACAACATTTATGAAGTTAAAGACGTCATGTCCTTAATATTTACATAGTACCCATGTCTAGCACACGAGTATTTTCGTCCGGACGGGTAAATATTTATTAAACACTGACTAAAGAGTAAATATATTTTAAATAGTGGCTAAAAGGTAAAGACAACTCTAATTAATGGCTAGTTGTACACTCCCCCAAATATAAGACATAAAAGGTATATTTGGATCTACATTTTCATTATAAAAAGTTTGTTAATAGAAGAGGGCAACCTGGTGCACAAAGTATCCCCTCATTCACGCTGGGTAATTTGGGTACCCCAATGGAGGTGCAATATAGGCAGTCTACCCTAATACAAGCATCAACAGATGATTTCAGAGCTCGAACTCGTGACCAATATATCACACGAAGACAACTTTACCGTTGCTCTAAGGTTTTCCTTCAAAAAATATGTCTAAGAGAAGCAAAAATGATACCAATTAAACGAACTAAGTAGCACAAATCATATTACAGTAAATAGAAAAATGTCAATTAAACCTAGTGACGATAATTAATGAAATTCAAACTCGTAAACTAACTGTTGGATTTATAATCTCTTATATACTGTTTTCCTAGGTGAAGAATTAAAAATGGAGCTATTACTATCCAGTATTCACTCCAACATTTATATGATTGCTTGACGCAAGCTGCAGCTCTTTTCTCCCTCCTTTTGCTCCTCTCACTTGCCTTGGCTTCAAAGTTTACACCAGAAAACCGTCCTTTCCTCTATTTAAAACACACGTTTTCATATCCTAACACCCTTTTATAATCCAAGAAGTACTATTCATACTCTAAAATTAATGTCTCCAACAAGTTCGAGTGTACTTTAAAGTAAACTAATTATCATCATATGAATCATTAGTGGTATTGTTTAAACATTTCTAAAGTGTTTTGAAGTCCAAATTATAAATATTGTTCAAGGAAGTAGCATAGCTGTCTATCGAGTGACCCACCACCAAGCTAGTCCTACCTACCTTCTATAAATGAATAAATACCTACATATATATATATATATATATATCTCACTCACTCTAAATATTTAGCTCTTTCTTCTCTGCCTTCTCTTCCCCCACAAAATTGAGAAACTCTGTGCAGAAATATGAGCAGTGGACCTTGTGGTGCATGCAAATATCTAAGAAGGAAGTGTGTAAAGGGTTGCATATTTGCACCTTATTTTGACACAGAACAAGGCATTGCTCACTTTGCTGCTGTACACAAGGTATTTGGAGCAAGCAATGCCTCCAAGTTATTGCTTAGCATTCCGGCAAACAAGCGTCTCGAAACTGTTATTACACTCTGCTATGAGGCTCTTGCTAGAGTTAGAGACCCTGTTTATGGCTGTGTTGCTCACATCTTCACTCTTCAACAACAGGTCTTTAATTTCTTTTTTTGTAGTAACTGAAAAATAAGACAATGTTTTTCTTAGTAACCTTAATCAACTTTAGCAGCTCGAGAAATATTAAATACATCAATAATTTGACTTGCCTGCTTTCTCTGATTTTTTGTCTTTCGTGGAAGTCTACAAAATGTAATTGTTTGGTTTTCATATAATACGTGTAGGTTGTGACATTGCAAGCAGAGTTAGCTTATGTTCAAGCCCGTCTTTCTACCCTGCAATCAGCTTCTTCAGAAGTGGCAGCAAGTTATTCTAATATATTATCGGTGTCTATGGATCCTTTGTTCGATACAACAGTTTTGCATCAACAACTGGACAACTGTGACCTCCATTCTGTAGCTAGAGATTTTGACTCTACACACTAATCTTGAGTTAGCTTCGGACTTCGGCTCTTCAATTGCCATGACCAAGATACTTAACTTAGTTTTTAACTCTATCAACATTATCATTTTACTCTCTTTTCTTTTTATCTTCTTCTCTAATCAATGCTAATTCTGCTTGTTTGAATCTTGTTAGGCCGTTTCAGCTTGTCCCCCAAATTCAACTTCGCCTTATTTTCATTTCCTTGTAATCTTTTAAATGAAATTATTGTAGAAATGACATTAAACCATTGCTATTTAAAAATCTCTAAATACCATATCTGACAATAACTATTTGTGCACTTGCCCCAAAATTATTCAATCTTAGGAGTTGGGCGAGGCATTTATCAAAACTAATCTCGCTGAATGGGATAACATTTTGGGCTTTAACACCCCACACAACACAACACATGAGTTTTTTTACACGTTTGATCCTTTTTTAACTATTATTTATAAAAATAGCATTATTTATTCTTTATTTCATAAAGATCACTTTTTTTTTCATTAATAGCACATTATAAAAATTAAGCTCAACATCTAATAAGTTAACTGACTCACTAATCACGGGAAGTACTTTTTTTGTCGCATATCTGAATGCCACCTAAATCAAGATGTATTGATTTATACATCTTTTATACTTTGTATATCATGTATCACTTTAATTCAAAATGTATTTTATGTATATAATTTTTGTATATTTATTTGTGAAGTGCCGTCTTATTTTAAGAAGTATTTTTAATGTATATTTCAAATATATTTTATATGTCAAGTGCCATTTTAATTCAGGATGTATTTCATATGTCAAGTGTGTGTGTGTGTATATATATATATATATATATATANAAGAAAGGAAGAAAGAAGTAAGAGAAAAACTTAAGAAAGATAATTAAAAACAAAACAAATAGAACAATTTTTAAAAATATATTGGCTTCGGCAGAAAACAAAACTAAGAAGACGAAGAAAAAGAAGTAAAGATAATAAATAAAGAGAGAAAAAAAGACATGATTTTGTACAAATAATTATTAATTCTCCATTCAAATTGCTTATGTTTATGGATTAATAATTAAAATTCTTATTTTAATGGAATTGTGTGCTACAAATATAAATATTTTCCTGTCATATCTGTAATATTGAATTTCATGCTAATAATTTGTTATATTTCTTTTAAACTGTGACAGTTATGTAAAGTCCTCTTAACACATTTGGCTAGCTGACCAAAAATAATTACATCGCTAGCCAATATATAAAATATCCACTAAATATATATAAAAATACGTATATTATGATATATATTAGAAATTAATATATATTATTTCATTTTGTGGCTATTATTTTTGGGATCAGTTATACAATGTAAATTTCGCAAACATTTTCCTATGGTTAAGTGGGTTCTCATGATTCAAGAAGAAGTAAGGGATTTTTACATAAATAGTCGATCATTTTAATTATTTATTTTTTTAGTTATATATATAGATTATACATTAATTATGTATATTATACATATATAATATATAAATTATGCATATATTATACTTTCATCGGCTATTTTTAGTTTAAGTTATTGGATGGACAACTATTTGGGTTAATTCTTCTTGAAGAAATAGAGCAGAATTTCAGGGCCCAATAAAGTTGCTTTCACTTTGCATAAGGCCCGTACTGGAAGACCTAATAATTATAAAAATAACACAGGCTAGTCAGTTTTCGAATTGGTAATTGAAAAAATATTCAGTGTTTGCAAAGTCATTGAAAAATAATCATTATTTTGCTGCAACATGAAAAGTTCCACCATAATATACTGAAAATTGGTGCACCTGTATATGAATTTCCAGCATATTATGTTGGAACTCCAATATACGGAAATTTCCAACATAATATACCGGAGATTGAAGCACATGTTCATGAACGTCCAACATATTATGTTCGCCTTTCCTTTCTCATACTTCCATTTTGTCTGTTGTATACTCCTTGATTCTTCCTAAAAAGTGACTATCTATCATTTATACATAACAATAAGGAGATAAGAAATTATTTTCCAATCCTGAATACTCTTAATTCTTTTTATATAAGAAGCCACATGGCAGTTTTAAGACAACATTAAAATTTTAAATTATAAATGAAAACATAATTAATGGGAGTAGTTTAAAAAATCTTATACTGAATCTAAATAAATCTTAGACAACTCTAATATATATATCTACATTTAAATTTATATTTATATGTATATTTGTTGCTATATCTATATTAATCCACCATAGATTTTTTTCTTTATTAGCTAGAAATATGGAGGTAAAAAATTAACTAAAAATTAAAAAATATAAAAAGACATAGATTGAGATAACCTATGATTATTTAAACTTTGTAGTAAGTTAAAATAAAACTAAAATTTACCTAAGATATTAAAGATTTGTTAAGTTTAAGAATTAAATAAATTCAAGCGGCAAAATAAGATCTTACATAAATTATATAAATTATTTATAAGGTACGAAAAAACCTAAATAATTAGGAAAAAATATTTTAATAACTAGAATATTAATGTCATATTCATATTGATAAATTGGGCAAATAAATATTTTATACATAAATATTACTACAACATTCAGAAATAATGAGTTCAAACAATTAAGAAAATATTTTTTGTGATTAATATTTGAATTGAGTGCAGTTAGTTTAAGTTTGAAAGCGTGACATAATTTTTTGAAATTGAAGTCAAATTTAGAAAATAGAATAATAAAACTTATTTGAATTTGAGAAAGTTTATAAAAATTTTTATCTATATTATATTAGAATGAGTGTGGTAGAAATAGATATTAAATTCAAACAAACTAATAAAAATTCACATGACAATGTAATAATATTAAGTATTGAATAATATAATATCAAAAATAAAAAAAAATAGAGAAAAAAAATTAGATTTTTTATCATAGAAAAAAAAGGTAACACTTATTTAAATTTGAGATGAGAAAGTTTTTTATATTATGATAATAAAAGTCATAATATGAATAGGTCCACGTAACTCAAGTCTAATAGATAAAATCAAAAACTAAAGATATTGAATAATAGAAATAAATTAGAGATAATGTGAGGATTTATAAATTATAAGTTTAGAAAATAAAATAAATTAAATATACAAACTTAAAATTAGAAAGGGAAAGTCTAATTAAATTTGAAATTAGAAAGTTGTTAAAATTAAATATACATTATTTAAAAAATTAGTAAAATTATGTTAAATTATTAAAAATGTACTATTATAAATGGAAGGGAAAGACTAATTGAATTTGAAATTAAAAAGTTGTTAAAACTATGATTAAAATGCTCAAACTATGAATACTATCACGAAATTGAAGTCTTATTATGAAAAAAATAACTAAAATACAAAATAAATTTCTAATATAGGTAACTATACTATACTTTATTAAAACTAAAAAGAAAGAAAATTTACATAAGAAATAAGCTGACATTGAAAATATTACTACAACATATAGATATAATGTGTTCAAACAACTAAAAAAATATTTTTTCATGATTAATATCTAAATTGAGTGCAGTTAGTATAAGTTTGAAATCATAGCGTAATTTTTGAAATTGCGTTCCAATTTAGAAAATAGAATGATAAGAATTATTTGAATTTGAGACGAGATTTTTTTATTTCATAATTTTTTTATTTTGGAAAATATTACGGAAAGAAATAAAATGACAGTAAACATATTACATACATATAATATGTTCAAACAATTAAGAAATTATTTTTCTAATATTAAATAAAATTTAAAAATATAAAATAACTTTCTAATATAGTTAATTTTATTAATGAAAATTAAAAATTAAATTTATATCTTAAAACTAAAAAGAAGAAAAGAAATTTAACTGCATCTAAATTAAAAATAATTATAAGAGAACTCAATACATTTGGAACATAATCGTCAAATAACTTATGTATTAATATTTTAGCCTACATCAATTTTACAATTTAAAAAAAAATGATATTATTGTGGTATAGGTGAAAATTAATGTAAAAACTAATTAAAATTTATAGTAGGGAAGAGAATGTATAAAAATAGAGATAGTGTGAGGATACTTATACATTAAATTAATTTAAAAATAAATAAATTAAAAATTAAATTATATTTAATAATATTACAATAAACTTAATTGATTAAAAAATTCTGAATGAGAGGATACAAGCAGAAAAATATACCAAATTTTAAGAATAAAATATTTCTATTTATTAAAGACTGTTAAAAGAATAATAAGCAAGACATTACTTTAATTATTAAGCTAATAAAATATTATATGATAGTACAATAATATTAAATAATAAAATAATACAATAACTATAAGAAAAAAATAAAAGAAAAAAGAATTTGTGTACAAATAATGTGATGAATAAGACATATTTAACTTTTAGATAAAAACAAAGTGATAGTAAGAAGTTTGTTAAAATAATATGATTATATTGTGCTCAAACGAGACAGATCACAACATGATATGTTTGGTATTCTTTAATATTGACAGCGAAACGAAATGCAAGACTAAAATCAAGGGGTTAGGTTGCTACAAATATTTAAAAAAAATAGGTCATGCACTACGAGATTTGAACAATCATATCCTACTTCATAATTAATATCTAATGTTATATAATTTTTGTAACGACTCGGTCGGTCGTTCCGTGGAATTAGCCCCATTATTCCTGTTTCTGCCTTGTTTAGTCTGTTATAATGTGTTGGGGTCGGTTGGTTCGGGTTCAGAGTGGTCGCGGTGAGAATTGAGACACTTAGTCTCTTAAATTGGCATGATAGTTGGAAAAGTCAACTGGGAGTTGACTTATTGGTAAATGACCTCGGAATATAGATTTTATGGCTCAGATAGCTTCGTTAGGTGATTTGGGACTTAGGTGTGTGTCCGGAATGTGGCTTTGATGTCCGGTGGAAAATTAGGCTTGAATTGGCGAAAGTTAGTTTTTGGCGATTTCCGGTCGGCAGTGGAAAATAGGCTATCGGGGTCGAAATGAAATTTCGGAAGTTGGAGCAGGTTCGTAGTGTCATTTTGGACGCGTATGCAAATTTTTAGGTCATTCGGGTGTGTTTTGGTTGGTTTCGGCATCGTTGGTGATTTTCGAAAGTTTTAGGAATCTTATGCTCGAATCATGGGTTGAATTGGAGTTTTGATGTTATTTTGGGTGTTCCAAAGGTTCGACTAAGTGAGGATGATCATTTATGACTTGTTTGTATTTTTGATTGGGGTCTCGAGGGGCTCGGGTTGATTTCGGATAGCCATCGGAGGCTTAGAAGTTGGAAAATGCAGCTGAAGTGCTGCTGGTGCTGCCCATCTGGTGTGGCCGCACCTGTGGAGAGTTGAGCGCAGGTGCAATCTCCGCATCTGCATAGGGTTGAGCGCAGGTGTGGATTTTGGCCAACTGGGAAAAGGCCGCAGGTGCGAGGTTTTGGCCGCACATGCGGAAGGGCATGTGCGGAAGAAGACCGCAGGTGCGATTTTTGGTGACTTAAGTCAAGCGTGCAGGTGCGCACCTGAGACCGCAGGTGCGGGTCCGCAGGTGCACGTAAGTGACCGCAGGTGCTGGACCACTGGTCAGGAGAGTATAAATTCCAGCCTTTGCGATTTTGAGCCATTTCTTCAATATTTTCATCCGGGATTAAGCTTTGGGAGAGGGTTTTGAAGGAGGGAATCAAGAGGACTTCATTGAGGTAAGATATTTGAACTTAAAAGCTCGTTTTTATGTGATTTTTGGACTGAAATATGGTGAAATTAAGGGAAAACCAGTGTGTAAATTGGGGGATAGGACTTGAAAAAATTGGAGACTTTGATTGAGTAAGGCCATCTCCAACCTTACCCCATTTCTCCATAATGGGGATGAAATTTGGGGTAAACAAGCTTCAACCCACCCCCATTTTTGCCCCCATAATGGGGGATGAATAGTGTTCCCTCATATATGGGGTTACACTATTCATCTCTCCCATTACTATTCACCTATATTTTATTATTTAACTCTTTTAATTTATCTCTTTAGATATATCTAATTATGTTTATGTAATATCTTGATAATATTAATTTACATCTTAACTTTTGCGTATAATTGATAAATTAATTTTCGTGCATTTATTATTTTTATGTAAAATTGTAAGTTAATTTTATTATAAGTTATAATTGTACAAAAAATATATAATCATCTCAAAAAATAAATGGTGCAAATATGAAAGGTCCACCTCCAACAGTAGAAATGACAGTAGATGAAAATGAGGGTAAATGTTGGAGATGGCCTAATTGAAGGGGCAATTGTGGTCCGATTTTGATGTTCTTGGTATGTATAGAATCGTGGGAGGATAAGGATTTCGGTTTTGTGACTTTTATCGAATTCTGAGACGTAAGCCTAGGGGTCGGGTTTGACCAATTTCGAAATTTGTGCCTAATTGTGATAATTTTTGAATGAGTTTCCTCTCCCTAGCATATTTTGATATTATTAATCCGATTTTGATAGACTCAGAGCATTTGAGAGCCGATTTGAGGGGCAAGAGTATCGCGGAGTAGCTTTTCGGCCCGGTTTGAGGTAAGTAATGACTGTAAATCTTGTCCTGAGGGTATGAAACCCCGAACATAGCATTTTCTCACTGTTATGGAGTGACGCACACGCTGGATGACGAGTGTGTGGCGTGCACTGATGGGGGATTGAATTTGGTTCTTCCCGTGGCAACTATTGAGTTGCGTAATTGCTTTTAAATCACATGATAAATCGTATTATTACCCTTTTTAATATATTTGGGTTGTAAGCCATGTTTGGGGTCTTGTGCCGACTTGTTTAGACCCCTTGGGGGCTATTTTATGATATTCCTCACTGTAGTGATTATGATTTACACTCAGTCATTTCATGTTAAATTGTTTTCGAGACTCTGACTTTTTTACATTATTTTATAATATAAAATACTATTTTGGGTCGAGTACCCCGTTTATTGATGGCCCGAGTGGCATTTCTGAGAGTTTCTGACTGAGTGAGGCCGAGAGCCAAAATTGTGAGGATATTATGGATCGGGCTGCACGCCGCAACATGTTACACTGTTATGATATGTGAGAGGCCGAGAGCCTGAGTGATTTATGCCACGAGATGACTTGATATTAGCGCTTGGGCTGTAGGAGCCCCTCCGGAGTCTGTACACCCCCAGCGAGCGCAGATACATACTGAGTGCTGAGTGATGAGTGATGAGTGATTGGGAGGCATGAGTGACAGTGAGGTTGCCCGAGGGGCTGATACTGAGTGATTGTGAGACATGCTGAGCGACTGATTCTGAGTGATGATTTGTCCGAGGGGCGGTTTATGATACATATTTTTGGCTTGAATGACTATTTACGATTTATTTCATTTTACGCTAAACTCCGTGGGCTTTTTTCTGGAATTGTTGGAAATCACACTTTTCAAAGGATTTTTACTGAAATTGGCTTTTTAAAGCGTGTTGATTTAAGGTATACACTGTTGAAAAGAAAGACTGTGCTTATTGTGAATTTTTGATGTGATCTTATGTGTTTCTTACTGCTCATACCTGATTTATTTACATTACTACTGAGTTGGCGTACTCACATTACTCCCTGCACCCCAATGTGCAGATACATGTGCTAGTACCGAGCGTTGGTTTTTTTTACTTCTTGTGAAGTCAGAGTTGGGACTTCGAGGTAGTTGTTCAGCGTCCACAACATCTCTTTTCCCTTTTCTTATTTTGTATTTAGTCCCTCGTTCCGAGATTTGATGTATTATAACAATAGAGATATTTTGTACTACTCGTAGATGCTCTTGACGTGTTGACTCCAGGTCTTGGGTTAGTAGTTAGACTATTTGTTTCGATGGGGTTTTCTTAAAGTTCGGAAATTTAAAATGCTTATGAAATGTTGGAAACAAATTTTGAAAATTATGAAAATATATGGTAATATGTGATTCTTGGCTAGCCTAGTTCTATGATAGGCGCCATCACGACCGGCGTAGGATTTAGGGTCGTGACAATTTTTTTATGAGAAGTTTATATTTTAAGATTATTTGCACATGATTCAAACAATCTACATCACAATTTAACATGATATGTGTCCGTACATCGCACGGGTACTAATACTAGTTCTTCCTAAAAGTGACTATCTATCATTTATACGCAATATCTTAAACGATAAAAATATCTTTCTCGTTCAAACTACTCCTTGATCATTTCACATGAGACTTCCGGCATCCAAAGGAACTGACAATCTATTCTTTATACATAATAATTTGTAGATAAGAAAATACTTTGCAATCCTGAATACTCTTATTCTTTTACAGTAATAATTAACATAACATTTTCAGACGCTCAAAAATTAATTATTTATTTCTCTAGTCATTTAAAATACTTGTTGATTATTTTTACTTAAGGCTTTCGCCATCCAAGAAAACTGATAATTTGGAGATTAGAAATTATTTTCCAATCCTGAAAACTCTTAATTCTTTTTACGTAACATTCTAAGCCGCTCAAAAGAATTAATTTTAAACGGTAAAGAAATTATTCCTAGAATGATCCATGTCAAATGAGAGATTAAAAAAGATCCATCAAATATCTTCTTTTTCTCCAGCAATATACAAGGGTAACAAAGATCAGTCCGTCACAAAATGGATTGAAACAAGAAGATAACGAGTACTATGAAATTGAAGGAAACACAAACACATATAAAAAGGCGCAAAACCTTGGAAACAATTCAAAACTCAACTTACAAACAACAAAGGTATTTGCATGTTTGACATGAGTCAAAGACTTAAAGACTCCACATAAGTCAGTCACTTTCCTCTCTCTATGTTCTTTTTGTCTTTCCCCGCAACCACCACTGATCGTATCTTGAACACAGTGATGGAGAAATTAAGAATGTGAGGAAGGTTTGTGTCAGAAATCTAACTGACCCATTTAGAGAGAACCTTCGATTTCTCCGAGAGAGAGACCAAACACTTTTAGCACTGTTTCTTCTTCCGACGACCATGAATCCTAGCAAAGTTGAAGCAGAAGATCTATTCCATCATCACTTGGACCCGCGGCATCACCAAATCTTGGATCAATCTCAGCCGTCAATTCTTCACCAGGACGATGAAGAACCGTTCTTTTCCGATATCGGTTTTTTCCGCGACGAAGATGACGACGCTGCCAGCCATAGTTCCTCCGACCCCGATCAGCATCAGCTAATTCAGTCGTCGCTACCTCAATTGGAGCATCAAAACGGCATCGTTTCTGCAAACCCTAACCCTAACCCTAATTCGGGTTTGGAGAAGTCCGGCGATAAAAATAAGGCGGAGAAACGCCACCGGCATACGGCGGGTGCATCGGCGGCGGCGTATATAAGCCCGGAACCCCACATTTCATCTCAATTCTACACATTCAACAAGGAATCCCATGCCCTGATGATACGCTGCCTCCTTGAGGGTCGCGTCGCCACGCCGGAGGAAATCCGATCTGTCACGCCGGCGTCGGTGCTCCAGAGCTGGCGCCTGGTGTGGAAGGACCGGAATGAGGACACGGCGTACCTTACGGCCTGGAAGCGGATACAAGACAAGCTCGTCGTGAGTATCGACCCCGTGAATGGTAATGAATTACTGTGTTTCAAGAATAATTCGAGTCAATTTGTTTCCCATGTTGATCAATGGCATGATATAGTCACGAGCTTTCACCGTGACGCTGATTTAAAACACTTAGGTCTCAAAGAAACTGTAGAAAAAATCAAGCAGGTTTGGACTGTAGGTGCTAAATTTTATGGCATACCTGAGAGTTATATTAGGGTCTGTGTTGAGGTGTGCCCCGTGTGTTCTGAATCTGCGCCACGTACTAAGAGGCGTAGGTTCGAGTATACTGAATCATTCGATGTACCAGCAAAGGAAGTGCCCGTTAGATTACAGCAATTAGCTGCCAAGTATAAAGTGGTGTTGTGTATTAGACAGAAATATATAAGGTATAAGCCATTTATGGCTGAGGTTAAAGATTACGCGTGTCATCGCGCAGGAGAGCCTGCATCCTCGAAGAAATCGAGGATTTTAAAGAGAGAGCCTTACGCGTCAAAACGGTGTGGGTGTGGGTTTCGTATCAGGGCGATAGTTCCAATATCAAATTATAATGAGAAGGATAAGACATTTGTCTATCAGGAGGAAGGGACAGCAGTCTTTAAGTTGTATGCGGTGCACTCGGGGCATGAACCTGGCCCTTTGGATGGGAATGCAAGGATAATGCATCGAGTTGTTGGGCATAAAGGAGGGTTCTTGATGGATCAGGAAACAGTGTATGGGATGGGTGATGAAGCAGAAAATGAAGACTTTGGGTTCCTTGGGAAGGATGGTGGAGATCTACAACATTCGATTTTGCAGCAAATGCAGGAAGCAAAGAATGAGATTGGGCTACTTGAGGGCCAGATCGGGAAAGTTCCTCACGAGTTATTGTGCTCGGTATCTCGTGAATTGTTTGATTTTGTGAATAAGCTTAGGAATGTGAGAGAATATGGATCAAAGTCAGTTGGATTGCTCTCAGATAAGCCGATCTCGGATGATCTCTTGGTTGGGGAAAATGATTTGGCAGATTGGGGCGCTCATCATCATAATCATCATCATCATCGCATTTATGAGGATGGTAAGGATGCAGAGCTCATCGAGGAAGATGAAGACAGCTTCGGGAGGACACTTGGGGAGGTTGCATCCTGGGATCAGATAAGGTCAGGTTGTAGGAACGAGAAGGATCTACTGGGTGAGTCTTGTAAATCAGAGAAACCATTGGAATGCAATGAGTTTGATCAGAAGCGCATTCTTGAGTGTGGGAATTCTAAACTGACCAAGCCCTTAAGGCATGATGAGAGTATAGATACAGATGTAGGTTTCGTTGTAGAGAACTTCTACCCAGAGAACCCTAAATGGTTTGATTCGCCCTGTGAACTGGACTCCGGCACAGATTGTGGTGACAGTGGATTCAAGCCTGGGGAGATTGTTTAGAGATCTTACAGCTGGTGACCCACTCTAACTTAATTCTAAGTCTTCTGTTCCATTTTTCATACTATAATGTTAGGAGTGGGTTGTATATTTGTGTAAACAAAAGGTTGAAACATCTGGCAACCTCTTTGTTGTCTTTGCTGTTGTAATTCTGTAAAGTACAGCCTGCGGGCTTCTTTGCACATACATTAGATAGTTATTTGACTTGTCATAAAATTTCAAAACTTCAACTTCGTTTTTCATATCTGAGTTAGTGGTCACCTTTATTATCTTGCACTTAATAGCATATACTGCTGCTCTATTGATTTTATTGCTGAGATGCATATAGCAGATAATTACTGAATTGTGCTGCTTTTTGGTCATTGTAATTAATGTAAAACTATTTCTATACGCCGTCTATTATAGAAAAACTGGAGTTCTATAAAAACATACTACTAAACCGTTGTGTATGTATCTGTAGCGTTGCAGAATGGTGTTAAACAAAATTTGGGAAGTTCCGAAAAGGAAAGAGCGTCACTTAAATCTGAAAAGAGTAATATCTAACTAATACTGTAGATCACAGGAGCCTTGTTCCACAATAACTTTTGGCTTCAAGAAGCATTACCTTCTTTGTTCATTCTTCGTGTAACTGACATTTGGCCCTCAATTGTGCTAAAACCGAAAGTAAACTACTTATTTCCTAACTGACATACTTATCTTTAAAAAACGGTATACAACTTTTGATTTCTTTGCAAACTATTGATGGTTAAGTAAAGAACAAGGACGGTTATAATTTGATTCCAAATAACAAGCAAGATTGGCTAAATCTGTTTCTGTTAGCTGTATTAATTTGGGATTGAAATGGTCTCTTTGGAAAAGTCTTCTCGTGTGTATTAAAGAATGCGCTCACAAGCGTTATAAATATTATGTGTTTCCATACAACTTCTGACTGAGATTGAATGGAGATACATGGCATGATACTATTCAATGGTTTGAAATCATGTAGATAGATATCCGTAGTAACTCAACAAGCTAATCAACTTATCTTGATGCGAGAAAAGAATAAAGAAGACAAGGAAATCAATCTAGCTTATTCAGGTTTGTTTTGGTCATTGTCTAGTTTGACCTGTTGGCTCCTATTTCAGAAACAAGGAAATTTTGGAGAAGATGAGACCGTTTAATGTTCATTTAATTCATATGGTTGCGTATCCTGATCCCATATATTTACTTATGTTTTATGACACAATAATAACAGGTATATGCAACCTTGTTGGTATTTTGAGAATCAATAAAATTAATCCAATTTAAGCAAGAACTCTTTATTCTTTGAAAGATAAATCTCAATCTGAGTACAGACTATTTAGAAGTGTGTGTACTAATTTGAATTCATTTGTTATCAATGAAGAGACCTATTTTGACTGTGTACTAAAATCACCACAATTTTTCTAGGAAATGTTTGGCAAAATTAAATGCTGTTAGTCTTTAATTTTTTTTTTTTGTGTCCACATTTTTGGCATTTCTATTAAAGCCATTAATAATACGAATGATCAAATCTTTGAATAATCTGTGAACATATGATTTGTCAAACTATAATGAGTTTGATGGTTTCATTGAGATTCTTTTTCCATTGGCGCCAGAGAGAATTTTGTTGGTTGCTTGTAACAAAAATCCTTTCCAGTCATCTCTTGAGTTAGTTCCAGATTTGCTGTTGTTGAAAATGGAAACAACAGATCTTCCTATTAAAATTGTATTTGCTTAAGAAAAACACAATCAATGTGTTCATACTATTAAAGAGAGAAACCAGAAATGTTTTGAAGATAGACATAGTACTGTCCAGAGAATGAAGATGCGCGCTTTTTTATTTTTGGTGTAAGCAAGAGTACATGGAAGATCCAGAATCCTTTGTTGATGTTTTAGGATCCTTGTAAGGACTAGAGAATATTCCTATACCACCCTCTGTAACTATGGTTAACTATACCTGTTTTGATACAGTTGATATATATGCATCAAACGTTACCTTCTCAAAAAAAAATGTGTTCATACTATTGAGCATTAGTTGCTATGTTTAGCTTTGAGTTCTGAAAGCAGTCATGAGGAGAGAACCTCTTAAGTTAGCAGCAAATATTGAAAAAAGTGTGAAGGTTTATTGTTGAAGAACTAGTTTGTGGCAATTATCTTGATGTGGACATGTAATTGAGGAATGGAAATCCCACAGGAACTTGTCATTGTCTGTTATTTTCAGTTCAACTATAAATGTTGTCCTCACATATATCTGTATAATGGTTTCTTTTTGTCTGTAGTGTCTGAGAATGAAAATAATGGGTAAAAAGCAATTGAAGTTCTTCTAAGATTCCTTTGGATGTGTTTTGACAGCTTCCTTGCGTACAAACACCTTATGGAAGTTTATCTCTAATTACATTGGATTTCTGTTTCTTTTCTATTTGAATTGTCAGAATAACTACTGTTTGGTCATAGAAGAATGCATTTGTATGTCTAAAGAAAGCTGTCTGCTCCTGCTGCTTTAGGGATAAAATTCACTTCTTGATTGTTATTTTTCCTTTAGCAGACCTTGTTACCTGTGAGGTGTCTCCCCACTTGTCAGTAATTTTATTAATCCTGCTCCACATATCGACATATGACATACCTAATGAAGGCTAAAGTTAAGATATGCACATACATATGTCCTCTTGGCATAAACATAAGGAAAGGCTTATTAATCATTAACCTATTGGAGCTTCTTTGGATCACTATGCCCTTCATCAACAAGTATTTGTATCTTCTGTAACTCTTAAAAGTACTTGTGATGTGGTTGACAAGTTTAACTGTTAAACTCATGAAACTAGAACCAAAATAAATCTTTCTCCCTGCTTTCTCAAAAAAAAAAATGGTTCTCTTTTTTTTTTTTCTTTCGAGTTATGACTTGTCCTGTTAATTAGGTTTTCCATGTGTCTAAAAATCTGCTTTACCTTATTACCTTATAAAAAGAATTTATGTGTCTAGTTGGGTAGGTTTTGTTAACCTAAGCCTAGCATAAATAGCCCATTATGGATCTTGGAAATTGGACAAACTAATTTTTCTGGTTATGGGTTACTCTGAGGAAAGTATAAGATGTTCAATGAGTGATATGGCTACCTCCCATATGGAAGCCGGCACAAACGGACTGCAAGAACATCGATTGCACAGTGTTGGCAGGCTGCTATTTTGGAGAATACAGGCTTTTGACATGTTGCTTGGGTGGCGTTAAGTTTTTGGTGAGTAAATTTTAAGTTTCATTATGTTAATTATATGCAGATGATGCTCTTTATGTTCTCATTTAACATACTGTTGCTTGTTCCTCTTTTACATTTGCTTTTATTTGCTTCCTTTGTTTTTTTTGGGATGAGGATTTACACATTTGAGAATGATATTTGTAATTCGGCCGATGTTTCTTATGCTGTTGTTTGGGGTTGTTGATTAGTGAAGTGCAGAGGACGGTTTTCTTTCCCAAAGAACGAAAACAATGCTTTCATTGTCTTCTGGATTTTGGGTGCATAGTACCTTATCCTTTTTTGTCTTCTTTTGCATTGGAAAGAAGGCTCATTCTGCAGAAAGTAATTCCGGTTTATTTTTTGAGTGAACTGCTTGGCTTTCCTTTGTACATTTTGATAAAGTGTTCTGCTGTGATGCTTCAAATCCATTTGTTAAGTTTCTGCATTTTGCTTTCTCGTTTCATTTTGAAAGAAAGTTTGCAGGTCAAGTGGAGAGATTTTCTAGCCCCATGCGTTCTCTTTTATTTTCATTTCACACAGTAAAATGGAAGGATAAAATTTACTCTTGGGACTGGCAAAATTAGAAGCATGAGATTGATTCGTTAAATGTCTTTGGGATGGAAAAATTCCCCTTTGACCAATTCCTTCTGATTATCTGACTTGGTCCGAAGGGGCGCCTTGGGGTAACTGGTAAAGTGCCTCCATGGGATCAGGAGGTCACAGGTCACAGTGGAAACAACCTCTTGCATAAATGCAAGGTAAGACTGCGTACAATAGACCCTTGTGGTCCGGCCCTTCCTCGACCCCCCGCGCATAGAGGGAGCTTATTGCACCGGGCTGCCTTTTTATATGTGACTCGGTCCAGTTCTCCCCTCGAAAGCCAGAAAGGCGCCATACTTATTGAATCTTTAAACCCCCGAAAGTACCTCAACTATTTTGTGAGATTTAAATTTCAGTTATGTCATCAGTCATCACATGTGTATGAAAAATTAAACAACTGTAAGTGCTGTTGGATGCTTCTTTTTTTCCTCATTTTATGTGTTCATATGGGATGTGAATTCTAAAATCCAAGCTTTACAAGGAATTGGTTATGCGTGTCAAAAACAAGTAAGCTATAGGAACTTATCAACACCCTATTTTCTGTTTTTATATGATGTTTTTAAATTCATCATTCTCATGTTTGGTCTGGCCAACTCAAAACTCAACTTAATGTGGCATTTGAGCTGTCGTCTTTCTAACACAGTTTTATATGCTTTTCATGGAAATGAAATTTCATTTGTAGATTTACCCCCACTTTTTACAACTCGTGTATCTGAGCTTGCATCTTTTGAACCTGTGAAATGTTTTGCCTGCAACCTTGGCACCGGCCCTGAAAGTCATGTGTTCCCCCCGCTTCCCCCTCCTTTTTTCTTTTGCCCCTCTGTTCCCTCAGATCGATGGCACCTTAGGTTAATTAAGGTACTAACAACCCAGTCAATTGATCCATGTGAAGTCTAGTAGACTTCCAACTAATTGTCAAAGCCATCTCAACTTTATTCCACTTCAAGCTCAGTCAAGGTCACATGGTCTTCAATGTTCGTGAAGAGAGCAGCAATGTTGAGTGCCTCCTTACTCAACTTGGGACCTTGAGGGGATGGGAATGAGCAAGTTCTCTTCCTATGCATAATTGCTGTTACAGTTTACCTAAGTTTCACTATTCTGTGTTTCTCCGGTTTACATGGGTACAGGTGCCTGGTATGGCAGTTTTAGAGGACTGGCTTTGTTTGGAGAAAAAGCAGAAACAGTTGACATTGGCGAGCCATTTTGAGAAGACTGTCTAACAGTAGCTGTTGGTTGAAGTGTCAAAACTTGATTATTATGAGGTCATTCTGTTATGAATGTTGTCGGTTGACACTACCTGGATAGCACAGAGTTAGTAGTTCAATTGATATAAACATGTGTGCTCAAGGGGTGAGTAAAATTTGGGTTTGCAACCTATATTGTTGCTTGCTGATTTCGTAATTGCTGTCATATTTCTTTAATTATTTCGCCATGGTACAAAGCACAAACGTTTACTTCTTGCTGCGCTAACTGGAATGTTTTTGCGAACTGTAATGTTTTTGGTATCTGATGTAGTTGCATTTTCCCCTTGATTACTTTTGTGCAGCAAAATAGAACTGAGAGCTCCTTGGATCAGCCTTCTGTCCACTTTCAGTTTACTGTTTACGTTGTTTCTTATGCTTATTGTTGTAGCATCTATCATATGGCTGGAATAGCTCTTTTGGTTTGTGTAGGATTCACAATCTTAATCGTTATGTATATTGCTTAGTGCCAGTTCACATCATGTTGAGAAGGAAAATTACATAAGAAATTGTTTTTTCTGGTAATATATGTTGTAACAAATTAAAATATATTTGGATCGGTTTTAGACTACCAAATATTCAATCACTGTTTTAAGGCACGAGCGATGTTTTACCCAAAAAGAAACCTATAGCCTGTTTGACCAAGCCTAGAAACACTTTTTTTTTCTTAAAAGTTAGTGTTATTTTTCAAAGTTGAAGTGTTTGGCAAAAAAAAAAAAAAAAATTTTTTTTTGAGGAGAAGCAGAAATAATAGCTTTGCTACAAAAGTACTTTTTTGGAAAGCACTTTGATAGCTCGTATGGCCAAGCTGGAAAAATCAGCTTATTTTGAGGAGTGTTTTTTTTTCTTAAAAGTACTTTTGGTGCGAAACAGTTTGTATTTGGCTAATTAATTTTAAAAGTACTTCTAAGCAGCAATTATTGTTTGGCCTTGCTTTTAAAAAGTGGTTCTGGGAAGAAGTGAATTTCTTTTCCCTGCTTTTTCAAAACTGTTTCCGTTTCTCCTCAGAAGCATTTTTTTTTGTCCTAAAAGCTTGGCCAGACATTTTAAATTTGAAACAAAGCTTGGCTAAACAGGCTATGAGAAAAATACACTTAGAAACAGTTTTTAAACGTTGGCCAAACACTAATTGCTAGTCAGAAATACTTTTGAAATTAATTAGACAAACACAAACTGCTTCTTACCAGAAGTGCTTAAAATAAGCTGCAAAAACAAAATTCAATCATTCTTACTTGTTTACTGTAAAACAAAATTTGCTCTCCCATATGTTCCAATCCTCCCCCCCCCCCCCTCCTCCTCCAAGTAATGTGGCATTTATCAATGTATTTAATATTTGTTCTTTCATAAACAAGATTTACATATTTAGAAATTACTCAGTGAATAAAGGTAGTCAAAATCAAAGTAACTTTGCAGTTTAAAATATTCAGGAAGGGTTTGAATAAATCTAATAACAGAAAATCATTTCGACCTTCAAATAGTTATAGTGCACTACGACTGGAGATATAGGGAGTGCCTAGATACATGACTTGAAATCTTTTACGAAAGAAACGATGTTGCAGTATATTGTGTGCGTGTATATAATTTCTAAACACGACTTATCATACTCTGATTTCGCTCGAATGTCAAAGATATAAATTGTTTAACCAAAAAATATAGATATTGGTTCAACTATTAAATTTATACTAATGAGGATTAATCTTAGTTAACAATAATATCTCATCTATGAAATTTTCAGAAGTGCAATAAATGATATTGTTTATCCGTAAAACGGTGCAATTTAATTTATACGTGGTTTATAGACAAGTGAATTAATTTGATTCTAAAATAATAGATGAATTAGACAAAAATGTAATACTTAGCCTTGAGATGAAGATAAAATAGCATAAATAGTAATTTCAAGAGCAGGGCTTCCGGGCACAATGATACCTATAAACAAGAAGACAAAATTATATTGAGCTTTGAATAGAGTGTAATGTTACAGAATGTTCCTCATTAAATGCTACCGCGTGGCAGGCATTTCCTTCATCTTTATGAGCATCATTCTCCCTGGTAACAAATGGGATCGTTGCCTTCGAATTCAACTATCTTTTGTCTTCGACTCCATGCGTCACTTTCTCATGAGATCATTTAATATAAACATATTTTACCCTATGCAAATATATTTTCAATAGCAACGGCGGCACAAAATCAAAGTTTAAGAAGTCAAAGGAAGTAATATAGCATTAAACAGTGATGAACAACAACAAATGACACTTATGTAAATAGAACGGATGAGTCACCCAAGAAAGGATGAAATGAGTGAATGTTCCTTCTGAAAACGATGAGTGATGGATAAGCCTTTGAATATCTGAGTTATTCTCAAATCTAGAGAAAAAGTATGGACAAAAATCTTTGTGAAAATATTGTTTTTGTATGCTTGCAATAAGATTCGAATATCTCTTTAAAGTCAAAGCGCATTTACAAATGAATATCACATGTCCTCTATCATTGTGTCTCTTTCTATTTATAGGGAACATGTTCCTAAAAACTCTTGACGAAGATAGAATTAAGAATGAAACTATCGGGGACAGAGTGGGAGTAGCTTCCGTGGAGGACAAGATGCAGGAGTTGCGGCTGAGATGGTTCAAACATGTTAGGAGAAGAAGCATTGATGCCCCTGTTAGGAGGTGTGAGAGGTTGGCCATGGAGAGTTTGAGACGGGGTCGAGGTAGGCCTAAGAAGTACTGGGGAGGAGTGATTAGGCAGGACATGGCGCTACTTCACCTCACTGAGACATGACACTTGATAAGAGGGTGTGGAGGTCGAGGATTAAGGTAGAGGGTTAGTAGGTAGTTTATAGTGCTCACCGATAGGCTTAGTTGCATGCATTTCCCTTCATATTCTTTGATTTTTATTATAGTATGTGGTTTTGTTCGCCTCAGGTATTGTATTCCGTGTTGTTATTATTGGATATTGTTTATCTTTTTTCTTCCATCTTTTTCTTTCTTTTACTTACCCTTCCTGAGCCGAGGGTCTATTGGAAACAGTCTCTCTACCTGCATTAGGTAGGGGTAAGGTCTGCATACAGACTACCCTCCCCAGACCCCACATGTTGGGATCAAACTGAGATTGTTGTTGTTGTTGTTGTTCCTAAAAATCCTAACAATACAAGTGCAGGGAATATCCACTATAATATTTTCTTTTATGTCATATCTTGAAACTAGCCGTTATAACTCTGTCAAGGGTGCTCGACATCGGCCTTGATCCTTAATGACTCCTCAGCTTCCGCCCTTATTGACTCTTCGACTACGAAAGCGTTTTTTAAATTACTTCGACAAGCGATAATTGGGAGTGTTCCACCAATACTATTTTGACTTAAGTATTCTAAAGGTAGATTTTGACCCATACACAAATCACACTACATTTCAGAACACTGCATACGTCCAAAACTAAATATGTGAGAAGAATACGTCCATCTTCAGTTTTAAAAATTAAATTTTTTTCTTTCTTTTTCTCCTTCTAATCAGTGGTCATAGTTAAAGGATTTTGAAGTATCAAGAATAATTTATGGTGAATATATATTGCAATCAAATCGTGCCAATCGATTTGTGTAATTAGTATGATAGACTTTAGTGAGTAAAATATCATATGAAAAGTATAGTTGCGATACTTATGAGGGAGTCCGTGCTATTTGTAAATGGTATCTCAAAGCTAAAATTTATATTGGTGATCTTTATTATCTAATGAATCGATAGACTATTTTCAAATTATTTGCAAATACGTGATTGTAATTTTAATCCATACACCTCCACCACTTCTCTAATAAGTCTTCGAATTCAATTTTAGGTATGAGAAAACTTATTTCACTATAACTTAAGAACCTCTTTTGCTAGTGGCCTTAACAGTACAAGTATGGGTGTTTAACGGGCCGGGTTGACCCGGGCCCGGACCAGTGGTAAGGGGTCGGGTAGAGCTGGGTTTGGGGGTTAGGGTTGTGACGTTTACATTTTTGTTACCAGTTAACTGTAACGGTCAAACCAGGTGTAGGAAAATCACTACTGAGCCAGTTAACCAGACCGACCTGGATCAACTCGGACTAGTTCAACAGCTATTTTTTGAATCTTTTTAATTTCATTTGACCGTTGGCAACGGTTAGTTTTCAATTTGACAGTTGCCCAACGGATATTTTGCAAGAATTACCCTTTTTGGGCATTTTTTTTTAAAAATAACACTTTTAGTAATTACTAATTAATTTAGCATTTTGAAAAACAATAACC